>PYAF01001718.1:72265-106960 GCA_007407185.1 Glycine tomentella | reverse complement strand
TCTCCCCTTTTCTACATCATTCCACACGTGAACTTCAAGCTTAAGGGGTAGGATGACAAGTTTTTCTTCCTTTTATGCCATTACATATCATTTCTGATGCTAAAGTAAAATCTAATTCCCACTTATGGTAATTCCTTGTATAAGTTAAATTTAATTTGAATTCTTTCACCTAAATAATATGAAATAATAGAATCCTAGATATCTCCAAAAATTATCTTCAATAACTTATAACCAATTCTACAGAGTACCATACAGACCTCAAGCACAAGGTTGTCCTTATCTTAATTCCAATTGGTCTATTCTTCTTCTGACCATCAAAATTACTAAACCATTTTGTTGGGTAAATTTGAACATCCTACAATTGAGAGAAAATTTCATAGAATCTCAAAGGGTATCTGTTCATTTCTGGCCTGAAGGGTATTATGGTAAATTCATCATTCATCCTAGGGGTATATTTGTCATTTCCACCATAAAATATCTAGTCAAAAATATCTAAGGGTATTCTTGTCATTTCCAAAATATTCAAGGGCATTTATGTAATTTTCCTCCTTAAAATATCTAACTAAAGTATCTAGGGGCATTTTGGTAATTTTTCAAAAAATCCAGGGGTATTTATGTAATTTTAACTTTAAGGGCATTTTTGTAATTTATGGTTTTAAGGGAAGGGCAATATGGTCATTTCTCTTCAACTAAATTTTTTTCAATCCAAGTTTCATCATACTTCCACAATTAAATAAGAATTCAAAATATAATTTTTAGGATATTACACATATCCATGATGAGAAGAGGTCAAAGCTTGACGAAAAAAGTGAAAAGCTCATCTTCATCGAGTATGATTTTAATTCTAAAGGCTATAAACTTTATAATCTAAATAATGAAAAGACTATCATTAGTCGTGATGTGGAGTTCAATGAAGAACAAGAATAGAATTGGGGTCTACAAGATGAAAACTACAACTTACTTCTCAACTTGATAGAGGACGAAGAAATGAAGCAACCAAGGATAGAGCAAGAAAGACAAGAGACTATTACTCCCCCAATTTCATCGACCGCAAGTCAACAAGAAGAACCATTATTAGCTGGAAGTTCAAGCAAAATAGTACCATGCTTTAGAAGCAGGCAAAAACTTTATGAGGTAATGGAGAATCAAGATAATCTCACTTTGTTTTGTCTCTTTGCTAATTGTGAGCCAGTGATTTTTCAAGAAGTTGCCCAAAGCAAGAAGTGGACAGATACAATGGATGAAGAAATCAAGGCGATTGAGAAGAATAAAATGTGGGAGTTAACCTCACTTCCAAAAGGTCATAAGGTGATTAGTGTGAGTGGGTCTATGAAGCTAAAAAATTGCCAAAGGAGAAGTTGAAAGATACAAGGTGTGATTGGTGGCAAAAGGCTTTATTCAACAAGTAGGAATCGATTATGATGAGGTACTTTCTCCCGTTGCTCGCTTAGAAACTATTAGACTAATTATTTCTTTGGCAGCTCAAAACAAGTGGAGCATACACCAAATGGATGTAAACTCATCATTTTTGAATGTATTACTTGAAGAATAAGTGTACATCAAGCACGCAACAGGGTATGGGGTCAAAGAACAAGATGAAAAGGTATTGAAGCTAAAGAAGGCGCTTTATGGGCTAAAGCAAGCACCACGAGCTTGGAATAGTTGAATTGACAAGTACTTCCAAGAGAACGGCTTCATCAAGTGTCCTCACGAACATGCATTATATGTCAAAATCAAAGATGGAGATATTCTAATTGTATGCTTGTACGTGGATGACCTAGTCTTCATTGGAAACAATCCAAGCATATTTGAAGAGTTTAAGAAAGTGATGAAGGAGTTTGAGATGACTGACATTGGACTGATGGCTTACTACCTTAGCATTGAGATCAAGCAACGCGAAGAAGGCATTTTCATCACCCAAGACGGTTATGCAAGGGAGATGTTGAAGAAATTCAAGATGAAGGATTGCAAGCCTATCAACTCCCCAATGGAATGTGGAGCCAAGCTATCCAAGTATGGTGATGGAGAAGAGATTGATACAACATCTTTCAAGAGCTTAGTAGGAAGTCTGTTCTACTTGACATACACGAGGCCTGACGTTCTCTTTAATGTTGGGTTTGTTAGTCGCTACATAAAGTCTCCAACTACCACACATTTGAAAGTTGCAAAGAGAATTCTTCATTGCATTAAAGGTACTATTGACTTTGGCTTGTTTTACTCACCATCTAATGACTATAAACTAGTTGGATATAGTGATAGCGATTGGGCTGGAGACATGGATGATAGAAAAAGCCTCATTGGGTTTGTGTTCTTCATGGGAGATACTGCATTCACATGGATGTCGAAGAAACAATCTATTGTCACTCTGTCTACTTGTGAAGCCGAGTATGTTGCAGCCACATCATGTGTCTGCTATGCTATTTGACTAAGGAATTTGCTAAAGGAGTTGAATATGCCACAAAAGTAACCCATCAATATTTATGTTGACAACAAATCTGCAATAGCATTAGCAAATAATTCAGTCTTCCATGACAAAAGCAGGCATATTGATAAACATTATCATTATAAGGGAATGCATCACAAGAAAGGAGGTGCATATAAAGTATGTGAAGTCTCAAGAACAAGCTGCAAATATCCTCACCAAGCCACTCAAGAATGAAGACTTCGTCAAGATGATAAGACTACTTGGAATTACAAAAAATCAAGCTTAAGGGGGTGCTGAATAACAATAAACTTGATTTAAGTCCATTGGGCTTAGTTATTAAATGGCCAAATATCTATAAATATCCAATAGATGTTTAGCCCAAAATCTAGAATAATTCACTCTAGATATCTCCATAAAATATCTAGAGAATAGTTGTATCTAGAAACCACCATCATAAATATCTTAGCTAGGAAAGTGTAAAGAATTCTAAATAATGATTTGTAACCATTAGATGAGAATCGTGTTAGCACAATCCTAGTCATTGATTAAGGAGGTGCTACTAGTATAAATAGGATAGTTCTCTACCATTTTGTATTAAGCTAGAAAAAAAGAGTTGTGTAGTAATAAAGTGTTATCTTCCCCCAAATCTTTCTAAACCTTTTCATTTTCTTAAATATTCACCTTCCAACAAATACAACCTCTCTCACTAATACACATCGTCGTGCGGCACAACTTCGACATCCAACCTACGACGACACGATTTCGTGTACAACAGTGCGCACAAGTTCCAGGTCCTTCCTGCACTCAAGCCTCCTATTGTATACATGGTCCCTTTTCTATTCTTGATGTTTTCCCCTACTCTGTATTCTGAATATGAACCATTGGCCATCAAGGGTTTTTCTAAAAGCTTTTTGCACTAAATTGGAAAAGCATGAGAAATGTCACACTAAATTGCTTCAACCTTTTTGGGCACTCTTAACCTACAGTAATACTTTTCTTCATAAAAATTCTTATGCTCTAAATTGGTCATTGAATGGGTATTTTGAGAGTTTGTGGAGGGTTTTGTTAGAATAACATAATATATCATGTTTATAAAACATAAGGCAAGAACATGATAAAGGACCTTGGGAAATCATGATTTTCACCATATAAGAAGGATAAAGACATACCTGGAAGCGCTGATGATGGAGTAACAGCCATCTCTTTCTTTACCAACACCGGTAGGGCGATTTCTCTCTCTAAGCCTTTTTTTCTATTATGTGTTTTTTCTGATGGAAGAATAACACTTGGTGTGAAGGGGATAGAGGACTAACCCTATTTATACATAATTGTCTTTAATCTGGTACGTCCATCATATACCATATCAACGTTTGAGATCAATGCATTTTGTAACCGTCTTGTAACGGTTAATTATTAATTGGGCCACATCAATAGTTGTAACTGACAACATCAATAGTTGTAACTAACAATATTTCCATTATGTGGGAATATATTTCTAACATTCTCCCACTTGGCCCGATTAATCATAATATGCATGTTCAATACATCTCTTGCATTGGCTATCATAAAATGATAATTTGTTAAATGCGAGTTATGGCAGTAGTGCATTATTAATTCAACGCATTCCCTTCCATATACTACGTCATCAACAACTCATCATATATCATTCATAATATATAGGAAATATAATGGTCCACATAATGTCTTACAAAGACTTTCTTGTTAGATTTCATAATGTATATACAATCATAAGATAACAAGAAAACATAATGTATGTCAGAAACACATAAGTGAGCTCAGAATGTCACACATCAATAATCTTTAATACAACCAAGGCCCATACTTTCAACATGTTCTTTAAATAGCTTTGGTTGCAACCCTTTCATCAAAGGGTCTGCCATCATTTGTTCAGTTTTGATGTGCATTATCGACACTCTTTGTTTCTGAACCTCCTCTTTAACGGCAAAATACTTCAACTCTAAACGTTTGGCACCTTTAGAGTATTTGTCGTTTTTAGAGAAGAATACTGCTGCAGAATTATCACAATAAATTTTCAGCGGCCTGCTAACGGTGTCGACAATCGCAAGCCCTGAAATAAAGTTCCGCAGCCATAATGCATGAACTGTGGCTTCAAAACACGCCACAAATTCTGCTTTCATAGTGGATGAAGCAACGATAGTCTATTTTGCACTTCTCCATGATATGGCTCCTTGAGCCAACATGAACAAGTAGCCAAAAGTTGACTTTTTACTATCAAGACATCCACCAAAATCCGAATCCGCATATCCAATCACTTCCAATTCATTGGATCTTTTGTACATGAGCATGTAATCCTTCGTGCCTTGAAGGTACCTTAAAACTTTATTTGCAACTTTCCAATGTTCCATTCCAGGATTACTTTGATACCTGCCTAACATTCCGACCACAAAACTGATATCCGGTCGAGTACAGGTTTGAGCATACATTAAGCTGCCTACAGCAGAAGCATATGGAATTACTTCCATCTCTTTCTGTTCAACATCATTCTTTGGGCATTGCATGAGACTAAATTTATCACCTTTCTGTACAGGAACAATCCCAGGTGAACACTTACTCATATTGAATCTCTCAAGAACCTTCTCAATATATCCTTTCTGAGATAGTCCTAATAATCCTTGTGACCGATCACAGAATATTTCTATTCCTATCACATAGGACACATCTCTCATATCTTTCATTTCGAAGTTCTTTAAGAGAAAATCTTTAATCTCATGCAATATCGATAAATCATTCGCAGCATGTAATATATCATCAACATAAAGGACTAGAAAAATAAACTTACTCCCACTAATCTTTTGGTATATACACCTATCAACAGTGTTTTCTTTAAATCCAAAAGATGTAACAATGGTATTAAACTTTATATACCATTGTCGGGAGGCTTGTTTAAGTCCATATATTGACTTCTTAAGTTTACACACCAACTTTCTTTCACTTTCCATGGAAAAACCTTCGGGTTAATCCATATAAACTTCTTCCTCAAGATCACCATTAAGAAAGACTGTTTTCACATCCATTTGATGCAGCTCTAAATCATAATGAGCCACCAGTGCCATAATTATCCTAAATGAATCCTTTTTAGAGACGGGAGAAAAGGTCTCTTTATAATCGATGTTGTCTTTCTGAGTGTAACCCTTGGCAACGAGTCTGGCTTTATATCGTTCAACATTACCACTAGAGTTGCGTTTGGTCTTAAAGACCCACTTACAACCGACTCTTTTAGAACCTTCTGGTAATTGAACAAGTTCCCAGACATTGTTCTGTTCCATGGAATTTAGTTCTTCCTTTATAGCTTTTATCCATTTTTCAGATTCAATACTTTCTATGGCTTGTGAAAACGAAACTAGATCTTTATAGATTCCAACATCATGATCTAATTCTTGCAAATAAACCACAAAATCATTCGGAATAGCTGACTTTCGTTCCCTTTGGGATCTTCTTAATTCTATTCCTTGTGGTTCTTGTGCATTAGCATTTTGCAAGTTAGTATCTTCCAGGAGAACTGTTTCATTCAAATGTTGTTCATCATTGTTATCATATTCTACAACGATTGGAACAACATTAGGTGAAATTGTGGAAGGAGGAACAATTACAGGCAAAAGAATATTTACCAAAGTCTCCTTTATTTCCACAACTTCCCTTTTAGAACTCCCACTAACTTCGCCATTCTCAATGAATCTAGCATTACCAGTTTCTACAATTCTCAGACTATGGTTTGGACAATAAAGCACATACCCTTTAGACTTTTCAGGAGAACCAATAAAGTACCCACTAACAGTTCGAGAGTCTAGTTTTCTTTCATGTGGATTATAAACCCTTGCTTCGGCTTGGCAACCCCAAACATGCAGTTGCTTCAAGCTAGGCTTCCTTCCTATCCACAATTCAAAAGGAGTCTTTTGAACTGCCTTACTAGGAATCCTATTTAGCAAGTAAGTCGCAGTTTTAAGTGCATAAGTCCACAAATTTCTAGGTAGTGTGGAGTTACTCATCATACTCCTTACCATATTTAATAATGTCCGATTACGCCTTTCTGCTACACCATTTTGTTGTGGTGTGCTTGGCATAGTATATTGTGCACATATGCCATGTCTTTCAAGAAATTTTGCAAAAGATCCTGGACACTGTCCTGACTCATTATATTTGCCATAATACTCACCACCTTTATCTGATCTTATGATTTTCACTTTTCTATCCAATTGCCTCTCAACTTCTTTAATGAATGTCTCTAGGACATCTACTGATTGAGATTTTTCATGAAGCAAGTAGATATAGCAATAACGTGAAAAATCATCGATAAAGGTAATGAAATACTTTTCTCCATTAAAGGTCGGAGTGTCCATTGGCCCACAAATATCGGTGTGTATAATTTCTAAAAGCTGGGTGCTTCTTGTAGCGTTTTTCTTATTATGTTTGGTTTGCTTTCCCTTAATGCAATCCACACATAACTCAAGGTCACTGAAATCTAAATTTGGAAAAATTTCATCCTTCACCAATCCCATGATTCTTTCTTTAGATATATGACCTAATCTTTTATGCCACAAGAAAGCAGAACTTTCATTCTCGATGTCACGTTTTAAACCAACATTGAAAACAATGTTAAGTAGTGATTCAACATGATCATTATCAAGTTTCAATTTATATAAACCATCCATAAGAATACCAGAATCAATAAGATCAACATTCTTATATAAATTGAAAACTCCAGATCCAAACATAAGCTTAAAACCATTATTATCCAACATAGAAACAGAAATAAGGTTTCTAGACAATGAAGGCACATAAAGGGTGCGTAATAGGTCTAAATGATAGCCACTTTCTAAGACCAGACAATAAGTCCCTATGCCTTCAATTGAAGATTTCTTTTTGTTTCCCATAAAGAGAAAACGATCTTCATTTGGATTTATAGTTCGGATCGTAACGAATCCCCTTCTTTTCGAACCAAGCTATACGTTTAGGACATTGAACTTGATAATGACCAAACTTCATGCAGAAGTGGCACTTGATGTCCTTTTGTTCCTTCTTTTCTTTCTCATGCCCATCATTCGCGGGTGCTTTCTTTTTTCTTAAAGTATCTTGACTTTGATTTTAATCCTTTCCCAGCTTTCTAACCCATGAGATTAATAAAGTGACTCGCATGATTCCTTAATTGTCCTTCCTCCTGAACAAGCATACTGCCCAATTCATTAACATTCCACTTATCCTTAATAGTGTTATAGTTAATTTGAAATATCCATATTTAGGAGGCAACAAGTTCAAAACAAATTGAACTAAGAATGAGTCCTCAACCATAAGTCCTAAGGTCTTTAGTTTTGCTGCAAGATTAGTCATCTCAATAATGTGCTCTTGCATAGTTCGCGACCCATCAAACTTCATGGTGGTGAGCTGTGTCATAAGAGTACCAGCGAGTGACTTGTCTGCTGAACGGAAACGTTCTTCCACAAACTGCATATATTCCTTAGCACTTTCTGTTTGTGGAATAGTTGACTTAATGTTGTTGGCAACAGTCATCTTAATGAACATAAGGCTCAACCTGTTACTTCGGTTCCATGTTTTATGGTGTAATTTTTCTGCCTCACTATTGGTTTCAATAATAGCAGTGGGTTCATCCTCAAGAAGTGCCAAGTCAAGATCCATAAGACCTAAGTGGAATTTGACTTATTCACGCCATTCAAAAAAATTCTCACCAATAAACATAGTAACAGATGATGCATGAGAATTCATAGAAACAGCCGCAATAATAACATACGCTCTTAATTGCGGTTCGAATAAAATCATACTAGTATAAAATAACACTCCTTTGGGTAGTTACTATAATATACTAAACATAATTAAATACCATAACATTAATAGGCAAAACATATTTTCAATTAAATATATATCTGTTATCTTTGGATAATCAAAATATATTTAATTAAAATATTAATTTACCACATAATGTCACTAATTATAGAATATGATTCTCCTTTGGGTGAATCCTTCCTTTCCAATAATTAGCAATGTCAATTTATCTAATTTATTTCAATAATTGGTATTTCATAAGTACATGGATAAATGACAATTTTATGCACGCAATAACATTCTGAATTGGCCACTTTGGTGACTAACAAATTATAATCATAATGCGTGCAAATACATAAGTATTATATTATTTTCACACTTCTAGTTTGACCACTTTGGTGACTAACAAACCATGACATAATGCTTGAAAATAACTAATCAAATAATTTCATGATATAATCATAATATAATTCATCAATAAATATTTTAAAATAAAATATTATATAGACACAGCGGAAGTCATGCCTTTAAATAAGTGATTCTATGATATCATCGTTTCTAAAAATTCCACAATCAACATAAAATAAAATAAATTAATTGAGGAAAAACATCAACTAAAGTCATCATTCCCAACAACCATTTTATCATCCAATTGTAAAATAAAGCTTGCTAACGTAAACTTATAATTATAGATCTTTATTTTACAAAAGGAGCAACACATCGTATAAAATATATACATAAACAGTACCAATCTCATATACACATCATGTTTACCAATTGATCCGTCCATAGGATTCAAACAAGTACGCATATGACAAATAAACATTTATATTCAATCATCATATAAGGAAAATCATGAATTCCTAAACAAGTGCTTTGATACCAAATGTTAGAATAACGTAATATGTCATGTTTATAAAACATAAGGCAAGAACATGATAAAGGATCTTGGGAAATCATGATTTTCACCATATAAGAAGGATAAAGATATACTCGGAAGTGCTGATGATGGAGTAACAGCCATCTCTTTCTTTACCAACACCAGTAGGGCGATTTCTCTCTCTAAGCCTTCTTTTCTATTATGTGTTTTTTTTATGGAAGAATAACACTTGGTGTGAAGGGGAGAGAGGACCAACCCTATTTATACATAATTGTCTTTAATCTGGTACGTCCATCATATACCATATTAACGCTTGAGATCAATGCATTTTGTAACCGTCTTGTAACGGTTAATTATTAATTGGGCCACATCAATAGTTGTAACTGACAACATCAATAGTTGTAACTAACAATATTTCCATTATGTGGGAATATATTTCTAACAGGTTTTTCTCCGGTTATTTTCAACAATTTGATCACTGCCTTTCCACCTTTCCCTTCATCAACATGCATGATTTTTTTTCCAAAAAAGGCGATGTATGTGTTGTTGGTCCTCTTTCAGAAAAAGGTTTGTCTCATTCTATTTCAGAAAAGGGAATCTTTTGATAATAGCTTTTAGAAGAGAGAGAAAAGAGCGAAGTAGTTATTGTCACCGTGAATTTGCGGATCCATCAACGCCATCGATGGTGGGAGCTTTCTGGAGGTGATCGACCTATGTTTTGGGGCTTGCGATGAAGCGAGCAGAGGTGAGGATGCGAGGTAGGTGATGACTTGCATTTTTGGGGCTTGGGGAGGGAGCTTGTGAGTTCTTCTTTTACAATTAAAAAAATGTAAAATTATTGTTACCTATTACTACTGTAATAATCCATTTTTAGCAGGTAATTTTATATTTATGTCGTTCACCGTATCCCAATTTTTATATAGTTAATGGTAGCCGAACCCTACTTGATTTGTTCAAATATTAAAAAGTTTGTATGTTTAAATTTCTACAATTTCCTTAATTATGATTGTGTTTTATTTTCATTAATTAAACTATGTGCTTTGATAATTAGTTAATTAATTGATTTATTGGTATGTGTTTGATATGATGGACTAAAAGGTTGTTAGTTTTGAGCTTAGAAAATAGAAATAAAAATATAACATGAAGGTACACATTAGAAATGAGGGTGCTAGAAGGAATTCTGATCTGCCTATAAAATGGGTACAAATAGCAATACAGGGTGCGAACGCTAAAATAATGGGCTGTCACTTATTCTCTCCCAATAAATAAATGCTCAAAACAGAACCTTAAGACCATCTAAACCTACCCAACTATCCATTACTGTAATCAAACAAACAGAAAAAGGCAAAAAAGATATGGTAAGGCATGCTTGTCTCCTCCAAACATGTCCTGGGTAGCCTTAAGAGAGGTGCACGAGTGTTAGTCCCTCCCATTGGCTCTTCTTGCCACCCTTGGCATGACTTGTCCAGCCTAAGTGCCTATTAATACCACACTTAATCATTCTTAACACTATAGAAAATTACAGAGTTAGAGTAAGAAGAGCTTGAGAGATGAGCAAAGTTGAAGCTTCTGCCCTTGGTGTTAGTGGTTCAGCGCAAGGATTAGGAGAAGAGGGAGGTTTTCATTCTTCATCAAGCTAAGAAAGAGGTAATGGATGGGGTTGTATTTTTCTATATGATGTTCTTCCATGGGGGCGTGGAGATCGATGGACCTCATAAGTCCTTTCATTAATTTCATTATTTTGATTCTATGAATGCATGTTAATATTCTTGATACTTTTTTTATGTTACAATGTTGTTATATTCATGTTAGTGGATTGAAATGGTTATTAGACGCTACTGTTAAATCATATAACATGGAAAGTGTTGTTAGATGTTACTTTGTTGTTCTTTGACCTATCTCTCTTTAAAAAAATAAAAAATAAAAAACTATCAGACGAAGGTGCATTTTACGAAAAAAAGTTGTGAAAGTTTTTAAATCACAGTTCAACTCTCTTTTTGTAACTTTTAACCTTTACAAGTTGTTTTCATACTCTTTTATTATGCAAAAAATATTTTTTTTCTTCCAAACAAAATTAATTATCTTAAAATCACTTTTCAACAAACTTACCCAAACAAAAATTAATTCTTATTATAGTTGATTATAACTATAACCTTATTGAAATAATTCGATTTTTTCAATCATCCCAAAGACACTCTAATTAAGAATTATAAAATTCCTAAACATAACGACCTTAAGATTATATAAAATAGGCATAATTGAACTTTTTTACCCCTTTTCTAATGTTTCATAAGTTTTCCATCAAACTATGCAATTTACATATTTTGTCACCAAATTTTTGGAACTTTGTATATTTTGTCACTCAACTTTTTTTTCTTCCATATTTTGCTCCTCAACGTTCAAAAGTTTGTGCATTTTGCCACACAATTTTCAAAATTTTGCGCATTTTGTCCCCTATATTATAATTAAGCATTTTTGTTTTCAAAATCAGGTGACAAAAGGTGCTAAATTTTGAAAGTCGGAGTGATAAAATTTGAAAAAAAAAGTTGAGTGAAAAAACCTTTTAAATTTTGAAAGTTTTGTGACCAAATATGCAAATTTTATCATTCAGTAGCAAAATACACAAAAAGTGAAAAATGGTTAAAAAAAAGTGTAATTAAGCCTTTGATTCAGTGAAAACATTTGCAAGTAAGAAATTTGAGCTTTTGATTCAATGGTTGTTTGGAGTCTTCCAACTTTAAATCAAACACACATTAAGAAATTAATAACTCATGTATCATGCTTAATCAAGTAAACTAACTCCTTGCTAATTTTATTAGCAGATACGTAGTTAACAAATTTATAGATGTATGAATATTGACCTTACAAACCAAGTGGCGAGTCAAGTTTTTGCAACCACGCAAAGGTGTGAGCACATACTCTCTATGACACCTTCCGATTCTCCACCAACACAAGCAGTAGTGCGAGGTTCACCTCCGGTGAGTACAACACGTCATGGTTGCAGTGCATAAGGATGTAGTTGTGGCTAATTGCGAACAAGAACCCGACAACAAAGGCATGGCTGTTGACAATGGCGACGGTTGACATAGGGAGGGACATGAGCACCACGTGGGGAGGACCGAGGAGGTGCTTTAGGGTTTGAGAATGGGGTGAGGTGCCTGGTGAGTGAGTAAAAGAGATAAAAGAGGGTTTGTATTTTTATTCCTTCAAGTTGTTTCATGTTTCACTAGGGTGCAGGAAGAAAAAATAGGTACAGGTAATAGCCCAATCATAAACGACAAAACAACAATGAAACAAATGCCCAATCATCTTAGAATGGCAAGTGGGTTGTATTGTAAATTTCAAAGCAATTCTCTTACCGTGGAATCTCATTTTCCTTAACCATTCACATCAAGCTACCTTTTTTTTTTTTTTCACATTTTTTATATTGGCGTGCTTTCAAAGCCATCACTGCTGGGATCTCTTTCATTCAAGGCCATCATGATTGAAAAATGATTTTTTTTTTCATAGCAGCATTACTTTAGTGACAAGTTGGTGCACATTGATATACTCAACTTTTCTAGGTTTCAAAAGAATGTAACCCAAGGGGAAAAGTGCTTCTCAATAAGCTAATCAAAGTAATCTCTATCCCCTTCTGTTTGACATTTTTTAAACTTGAATTATATGCAAATATTGCGGTATAGTTGACATGAATGGAAAAAATAACTAGTTTTTTATTATATTTTTTTTATGAAAGTCATTTTCTCTATAAAAAATGGATAAGATAAGAAATGAAGATATTCGACAAAAGATAATAGTAGTACTTCAATGAGTGAAAAGATGAGGAAGCATAAATTGAGGTGATTTGAGAACAAAAGTTTGTTATCAAAAGTTCGACACAAAGAGAGGTAAAAGTAGACCGAAACTTACCTGAGAAAATGTAATTAAACAAGACTTGATGATGTTAGATATAGATTGACAAAATGTGTGTCTTAGGATTCAATGGAGACAATATTATAAGTTCTGTTCTGCTCAAAGAGAACAGAAATGTCCAACAATTGGTGTTGGATGATTTTATGTAGGATCAGGCTCTCTCTCTCTTAAGAAGCTTATGAAATCGAAGCAACTTAAGGAAGAAGAAGATCACAGCAGCAACAGTAACTCACAACACGATTAGCAGTAACTCAATTGATGACGGATGGTTGAAGCCCAATATCTTCTTCCAGGATATTTGGAGATGGAGATGTGGATAACTGGAAGATAGTAGTTATATCTTCTATCCTCTGGTGGTGGTTATGATAATGGGTTAGTGGAAGTTTAAATATTTGAATTGTTAGGATAAAGGATATCTTTTATCCGTAACAAGTTCGGTGGAGGGTTAGACTCGTTATTATCTCTACGATCCAGACTGTCTCTTCTTAATTATTTCCCTCTTCATTTTTCACCTCTTTTTTTCACCATTCTTTTCTTTTATTGTATTTTCTTTTCTTTTGTTTTATTTTCCTTTTTCTACTCCTCTTTTTTTTTTTTTCAACTTCCTTACATCTATCATTGGATTTATATAACATCTATCCTAATTAACTTGGGTTAATAGTGTTATTGATGTTGATGTAATTCCTTTTATTTTGAGTGTTTGTGTAGAAATAAAAGAGACAATTTTTACGAAAAAGTGATTGTTTGATTATCAGTTAAAATGACCAATTAAGTGGACATTGAACGTCACTACTTCTTCATTTTATTTTTAAAAAAAGTGTAACTTAAAACTACGTTAATATTTATCCATTCATAAGGCACACAAAATACATAAGTAAATGATAAGAAATGTCATGAAGGAGGAGATAACGACTCAACAAAATGAGGTACCTCATTTTCCCATTTCATTTCATCATATCCAAAATCAATTATAATCGAGACATACATCGTAGCATATAAAAACAAACGAAATTTGTCACAGTGAGAAAAGATAATAGCATATAAAAAAACAAACGAGATTTGTCAAAGTGAGAAAATATAAGGAATTTCTAAATCACGTTTTGAATGTGATTTTTTATATTTTAGATCTAATTTTTAGAAGCTAATAATCATAACTTTTACGTCATAACTGTAATTCATCCATTTCAACAAGTTTCCAAACACTCTATCAATCGAATTTCTAAAGTAGTACTCATCATCGTCAATACAACTGCTGATGAACCATATTAATCAATGTCTATTATTTTTTTTTTAATCAATGCCTCTATGTAAAACCATATTGTAAGACATTGGAGTATAATTAACCGAAAAGAAAGGAGCCATAAAAGTAGTGAATAAAAAGTGGATCCATTATGTGATTTTATACTCTTTTTTTGTCAACAATCTCTGTGCCTCCATCTAAAATTGGATAATGGATACTCTCCTTTCTTCTTGCTTCTCTAGCTAAAAAGACAAACGAGGAAAAAAAAATACAAAATATATTTAATGAGAGTGAACAGATGATGGAGAGAGAGAGGAATTAGCGAGAGATAGAACTAATGCATGTAAAAAAGTTAGATAAGGAAGTAGCGGGAAAGCTTTTAATCCTTATCAAGTTCTTCCCTACTTTTCAATTCTGCATGCATGTGGTCAAATTTCTTATTTTATGGAAATTATATTTATTTGTTTAAAATAAAATAAATAAAAAATAAATTATGATAAATTCTCTTAACATCTCATTTTTTTTTCTCGTAAATATCATAAATTGTTTAATTTAAAAATATGAACTTTATCTTCCCCTCTAAATTCACTATCTAAAAGTAGTTGTTAAAGTTATTTTTCTTTCATTTTGCTGTATCAGAATTCCCTTTCTCTCCACGACATCTGTTGCGTCAATAAATTGATGCGTAACTTACGACAAGTGTACCGATCATTCAAGTAATAATTTGATAAGTAGAGTATCGTCTCCACGAGGATTGAGACACTAATTCGTTTGTAATTAATATTTTTAAATTGGAAAGAATAAAAATAAAAGAATTTATAATTTGGAATAAGTAATTTGAGATTTATGTTGTAAAGAAAGAGAATTAAAATACTGAAATTGAATTACAATTAAAGATAATATTTATGATAATTGAGAATTTATGAAGATGGATTGTGGTTTAAGCGTAATCACCTCTGTGCCCTACTTATATAATTGAATTGATAATCAATTTCACTTACTATAATTACTCAAAGATATGCCTTATATCATTAGTTAAACCCAGATTTCTCGGTCTTTTTAACCCTTTAATCCTAATTAAGAATTATAATCCTGTTCCGTTCCTTAAAAATGGAGATCCAGCGATTTGCCAGAAATCAATATGGGATCAACTCTCTCTCTCTCTGAAGGTGCTTATGAAGATTTAAACAACTCCAGGAAGAAGATCACAGCACAAACGAGCCACAAATTGGACGTGGGGTGTGTGCACTGTGAGAATGGAAAAAGAGAGAGTAACAGTGTATGTGTACCTTTCACCTTTGGTGTGTATGGCTATTTATGCTTACTGACCTGTGGTGAAATGAGGAAATTGCTCCTATTCTTGATCACGATCTTGAGTGGATTATTGTGGATAATAATATTCTGTATCTTCTTTGATTCTGCAGATATTTGGAACTTCAATCTTCTTTAATCTTTCCGTAAATAATTTCCTTAATTGCCTTGGGCCTTTTAAACGTAGCCCAATATAAAATATCCGTAACAAATCCCTTAGTAACTCCCTTTCGGATTAAGCTTTAAGCTGGCATATAGAAACTTTGCAATCCTTCATTCCTATCCCTAGGTAATGTCAAACTGTCTCTTTACCGCTTTCAGAAACTAAAACCCCAATATTTCTATTGTGAATTCCAGCCCTTAGAACCCTAATAGATTGATCAAGTCTATCAATGGTAACTAAAGATTAAGAACAAGCTAAAGTGAAGCAAATATAATAAGATTCATTAATACCAATTCAATCAACACAAGAGTTTACATTGGCTTTTGGCCTTTACCACAATCAAAGAAGGATTAGCTAGACATGATATGTCTAGCTCAATACAAATAAAACCAAAGAATAGAAGAGAATGCAGAGAAGAAGAGTAATCAAACCCCCAATCTTGGATTCCTTCTTGACCTTCTTGATTCTTGATCTCTCTCAATGCCTCCTTCTTGATGTTTCTGCCTCTAAGTGTGTGTTTAAAACGTCCCCTTACTTCCTTATTTATAGCCAAACTTGTAAAACCCTATTATCTTTTTGTTATTATCTTATCTTATTCAGTTTTCGTATTTCAGTTGCTTCTTTATTTTGCTTCTTTTATTCTATTTATTGCTCCTAAATATTAAAATAACAATAATTAATAATAAAATTATTGATAAGATAATTTATATCTATTTAAAGCCTTTATTTGATATTTTTTCTTTAATTTCTTAATTATCTTATCCTAAAAACTACTATATGCTAACAACTTATCAACCTCATTATGCATGGATTGTCTTGTTGTTGGGTTTTGTTAGATGGTTAATTTAAAGCGGGTTCCGAAATTTATTATGAAAGGAAAGATCATATCAATTTTATTAAAGAAACGTAGGAAGGTATAACTACTAACTTCGAATTAAATGTAAAAAATCATGTCATCCACATGAAATCAAACACGTTATTATCATACTTTATATTCAGCAAAAGAACATCTCTAACCATGATACCAAGCAAACTTATTTAAAAATTTATCTCTGTGTATATTTACAACTTAAACAACTCTTAATTTGCTTCTGCTCTTAATTCTTAAATGCAAGTTATCTAGGATCTTTTTATATATCTCATCTATTTAGCGCATGTTTGTATTCACAGAGTTCTTACAGCAACAAGAAATCCAATGCTACTCCACCGCAGAAGGATCAAAGATCGTGCTTCTGGAAACTTAGGTTGGGATTGCCCTAATGACAATCCAAACAATCGTTTAATCTAATGGTCTTCCTTCTCTCGTATCAGTACTGACATAATTACTACGGTTGTTGAACTATTTGTCTGAATTTTAAATAAACATGGCTTGATTCTTTTTCGCAATTGTAGCTTAACTTTTTATGCCGGTTAAAATGCTCCAACCAAAGCGAGACAAGCTTAGCAATGTGTGTAGCTTGCTTTTAAAAAGGTGAAAGAAGCAAGATCCGTTTCAGTTGCTTTTACATATTTGGTTTATCATGCTCAACGGTCCCATAACGTGAAAGCGAGATCTAATTACTTTAGTCAAGAATCAAGATGTGAAAAATTATAAATATTATACGTTCATATATGCATCAATATATGTTTCTAAACACAGTGATACATGTCCACTTCATTTTGAGGTAGATTTAGATTATAAGAACAGAGATAGAAAGGGGGAAAAATAGACAGAAAAAAATGATAGACGTGATAAAAAAAAAAGTTGAAAATCAAATAAAAAAAAGAAAGTAGATGTATGTTTATTGCTATTTATTTTTAGAAAGGGGGAAAAATAGACAAAAAAATTATAGATGTGAGATAAAAGAAGGTGAAAGTAAAAAAAGTAGTTGTATATTTATAAATGCTCTTTTTTTTGTTTGTACAGAAGTTAATTAAATTTTTATTAAAAACATATTATTTAGATAACATTTTGGTTGGAATGCAAAATACAGATAGAAAATTTTGAATTTAAAAAAAAAAAAGTAGAATACAAATTTAGAAATTTTATTTCTGTTTTTTTTCTTCTTTTTCTTCTTCTATTTTCTCTTTAACAGGTAAACTATAATTCATGTTTTCTCTTGTCTTTATTTTCTTTTCTCTCGTCTAATCACATGATAAAAAAAATTCTCTTTCTCTCCATCATACCAATCATTTTATTGCACTTCTCTTTTACTTTCTATTTTTTATTGCATACTTTTTATATTCTGTATTGAATAGGTACTTTGCACATTGCACAATGGTCACGTAGCTCCCATTCGCAATACAAGATCATATGTAATCCGTTCAAGGCAGGCAATCTAGAAATTCAAATTTTGGTACCACATATATATATATATATATATATATATATATATATATATATATATATATATATATATGTATGTATGTATGTCGATAACTTAATATTCCTGCAAAATATTGCGTTATGGAACTGTAACTATCCTTACCCACAAAAACTGGGCAATCATATTTAGATATGGAACTTCTAACTTCATTGTGGAGTTGGACAGTTTTCTCCTTTTTTCATTTTCATCAATTATTAACTGATCTGCAACAAAATTGCCGTTTCTAGCTTGTCAATGTGAAATTGTGGCCAGTGAGCTAATGGGACCAACATCTTAGTATAAATTAGTATTAAAGTTTGCTTCTTCAAAACTGAATTGCTCGGTAAATATTTTTTCTCAAGCATGCTTTTAACATAACCAAATATGATTTTTGATTTAATACGATCATAATTAGGATCTTAGGCTCCTCATTGATATCTCAAAATATTTTTACAAACTTCGATCATTTGAATTAACTATGAGACTAATTCTCTCTGAATTTAGTCACGTTTAAACGTCTTTGTCCATCTCCAATAATGTATTTTACGGAAATTAAACTCAAATCATTTCCTACAAACTCAACCTGTTACCAACTGAATTACACCAACCAAATATGATTTAAAAATTAATTTTACTCTCAAAAGTATTTTGGAAACAATCCCACTAAAAATCCAAACATACCCTTGTAGGTGAAGGTTAATTGATTAAATAAAGAAATAGTTTTATTTTCTGGTTAAAGCGAGTAGGTTCACTTATCTAGCGAGTCAAAGTGATTCTAAGAAATTAATAATTACAATTTCTACATTTCAAACATAATTTCTTATTTTTCAGTAAATTTCTAAACACGCTATAATTTTAGAAGATCCTATCAATAACAACATCGGGGCAATTACAACTGCATAGGTGATATTTATCCATGTTTTTGGTAATCATCACGCAGCTATTATCACCACTTTTTTTTTTTTTTTTTATAAACAAAAACATTACATTAATAATAAAAATACTTAAATTGAGCACAAGTTATATGCAACTCAAGAGTCAATAGAATTGGTACACACCAAAAAAAATATCTAAACAAATAGTTAATTCCCTCTGTTGAGAGAAAAAAAAAAAAGCAGAAATAAAGGAATACACCAACCGACACAAGACAAAAAACCACTTCCCCTGCAACAGTGGTCTCCTATAAAACACCCAAAAAAGGGAAAACCATTTGAAGTAAAGATATTGCCCACCAACAAAAAGGAATGACCGTACAGTGTTGTTTCTTGGCAACTTCAAATAAAAAAGAATAAACCCATTCAATTCTTGTAGGCAATCCAAGTAAACCACAATTGCAACTTTTTTTTTTTTTTTTTTTAACTACCACAATTGCAGCTTAAAACTACATTTATAATATTTATCCATTCATAAGAAACAAAAAATGCAGAAGCAAGCAAAACAAAAGCTCATCTAATTGGTATAAGATTTTCCTAGCTATTTTAAGAAATGAAGGGGGAGATAACGACTCAACAAAAATGGGGGCCAGGGAAGGCATCATAACAATTGTATCTTACTGATTTTTCTTATTTCATCATATCCAAAATCTTAAATCTTCTATAATTGAGACATACATCATATCATGTAAAAACAAACGAAAATTTTCAAGTGAGAAAAGATACGTAAAGAAAGTGTATATATATATATATATATCACAGCTCAGTATAATGCAGAATCACCTAGTTTCCCCTCTGCCATGGAGAAGGGAATGAGGTGAATTAGCAAAGGAAAGAAAACTAGAATCCATGTCTCTATTTCCAAAATTGGAGCCTGAACTCATCTTATCAAAGGAAGAAGATGCAAGTGAGTGCAAGAACTCATCAAACCCCTCATGGTGACTTATATCCCCTGGCTTTTTCAAGTCCTCTGGCACCTCAACTTCCCCATCCAAATACCTCACCACTTGCCTCATGCTAGGCCTAGTAGCAGGCACATCATTTGAGCACATCAACCCCAATTTCAGCACCACTATCACCTCCTTCTCATCAAAATGGCCATTTAGTTTAGGGTCCACCACATCAAGTATTCTCCCTTGTTTGTACTTTTCCCACACCCAATCCACCAACACCAACTCTTCTGGCAACGCCTTAGGCTCGATCGGCCTGCGCCCGCACGACATCTCAAGCAATAGTGCCCCAAATGCAAAAACATCAGAGCTTGTAGTTGCCTTTCCTGTTCTAGGCAATTCAGGTGCCAAGTAGCCTAATGTACCCACCACTCTTGTGGTGCTTGGGTTAGCCCCGTGTTCATACAATCTTGCTAATCCAAAATCACCTAGTCTTCCATTAAGCTCAAAATCTAGCAGCACATTGCTAGCTTTCACATCTCTATGTATCACAACTTGCTCATAGCCCTCGTGTAGATACAAAAGAGCTGAAGCAACACCCTTTATGATATTGAACCTATGCTCCCAATTTAGGATAATCTTTGGCTCATCAAACAAGTACTTGTCCAAGCTCCCATTGGCCATGAAATCATACACAAGCAAGAGATCGCCCCGGCGGCGACACCAGCCGAGCAATTGAACCAAATTCCGGTGGCGAAGCCGGCCTATGCTGGCGATTTCCGACACGAATTCCCTAAGGCCCTGTTTGGATTCGTGCGAAACTCGTTTCACGGCTACTTGGATCTTGGAATTTGGCAGTGTTCCTTTGTAAACTCTGCCAAAACCACCCTGCCCAAGAAGCTCTTTGTCCTTGAAACCTCTGGTGGCCTTCTTGAGCTCTTGGTAGGAGTACCTATGTGGCCCAATTTCAAGCTCCCATGCTTCAATCACATCAGCGTTCTTGATTTTTCTGTAGAAGTAAATGCCGATAGTGATGGCTAATAACACAAGAACAAAAACTGAGACAGAAACCCCAATTATCAAAGATGTTTGTTTCTTCTTTGGCTGAGGAAGCTGTGGGAGAGAAGAGAGATCAAGGGGTGGTGCTGGACCATTGATTTTAAAGCTCCAACCCAAGATGTAATGAGAGCTAGCAAGCAAACCAGTTGATGCAGAGAAACCAACATACATAATATCATGAAAAACGGGTGAGAGATCCACATTAAAGGTTAAGAGTGGGGTTTTGGGCTTGGATGAATTTGGAGAAAGTGCAACACTTATAAGATTCAATTGAGAATCATAATCAACCCAAGCTAGAATCGGTTTCCCACTTTTTAGAGTGAAACCAACCAAACTAACATTGGCAGAAGCATTGGACTGCATGCTATTGATGTCTATTCCAACATGATTGTCATTAATGTCCCCAAACTCAAAGTCTTGCACAGTGTCAAACTCAACAGCAAAGATGTGGTTGGAGAAGTTACCATTATCACTTGAATTAAGGAGGCCAAGGTACTGACTAGGTAGAGCCTTGAGATCCTTAGAAGTTGCTATTGTGAAAGCCAAACCATGGCCACCTAGCTTGGGGTACTCAGGGACAATAGCTAGAGCAAAAGAGGAAGAAAAGGAGAGAACTTTACCACTTGTGGAGTTCTTCAGTTGAAAAGGTGATGGGTAAAAAGCATGACCAATTAACCTGCTGGAGTCATTTGTCAATTTGAGTATTCCATTATGCTCTATTTTAGCCACCCCATTCATGGTTAGGTTGCTAGCACCAACATCCTTGAATCCAGCATAGAGAAGCTGGTCAACTTGGCATGAAACTGGGATCAAAAGGAGCACCATAAGAGATAAAATTTTCAAAAGGGTAGCCATGATGAACAAGAAAATAGATGGAAATCAGAAAGACAAGAAGAAGGGTTTGAGATATGACAAAGTTGATGGAAGTGTAGTGTAAAATGAGATAAGAACAAACATAATAGGTTGTTGTTGTTGAATAGAGAAAAAGTTGGTGAGATAGATCTTGAAGGAAGAAAGAGATGAGAGTAGGTAGAGTAAAGAGGAATGATATGAATTATGAAATGAAAAAAGCACACAATGAATGGTTCACATGGGTCAGAAGTTATAGAGGAGAGAGTGAAAGTGAAAGCCTTACACAAGAATTCAAAAAAGTCTACCCTTCCAATAAAGGGAACAAAAATGCACATGAAGCATTATGAGATAGACAGGGAACATCCATCCCTCTCTTACAGCATCTCCAGCCATAATCTTTTATATGGACTTCTTAATATATATTTTTTTCTCCATAATATGTTTTGTGATCCCCATAATATAACATCACTACTAAAAAAACTCAAAGAATTTTACTTCAATACTAAAAAATTGTAAAAAATTTTAAAAAATTCACATATTTATATTTTTTATTATAACTTAATTATTATTCAAATAAAATAATTAATTCATTTTTCAGTTTTTATATATAAATAATAAATATGAATAATTGAAGAAAATATTAAATATTAATTAAAAATAATAAAAATTATATAACATTCAAAGGAAATGCATAACAATAAACACATCAGGAGTAGAAATATTATGTGCAAAACTCCATCACACTTACCCAAATACACTGAATAGTGTCTAATGGTAAAAAAATATCTCACGTAATATCTCCACTGACAAATGTAATATCTCTATTTACATTTTTTTAAAATTGTGATAAAAGTTTCCCAAATTTATTGTGTGCAAAATGTCCGATATCCTTCATTCCCCATTATCTGGTCCAACTACCTCATTCTCTTTAATCTCTTCAAAATCCTTTTTCTATGTAACCTTCCCCATCAACCCTTCTCTCTTTTCTCTCTTCACACGTCCAAACCTTTCTCTCTCTCCAAAACATTTTCTCTCTTAATACATTACTAGGGTCGCTCCTTGCCACTGCAGCCACTAGTGCTGCTCCGAGTGACTACAGCCACCGTCTCCATCTCCTAGCGTCCACCATCAACCAACGACAATCCTCTCCACCAGCCACCAGCGTCGATTCTCTCCACTGCACCTCATAGAGTCACCAACTTTGGTCATCATTCATCTTGCGCCGACGCCTCCAACCATCGTTGTGTCTCCATTGTGCCACCTTTGTTGGGCTCGGAAGTCTACGAGGTTCTCAATGTTGTTGGAAATCTGATTTTCCCCTTTCTCCCTTTTTTCTCTTTCATCTCTTCAATCTGGTTCGTGGAGACCATTTTCTCCCTTTTTCCCTTTACTGTATTACTTTGAATCTAGATTTGAATGATATTTTTTTGTTCAACTTTTATGAATTTTAGGATTCATTGTGGTTGTTCTTTGTTCATTTGATTTTTTTTGTTTATCATTCTTCTCTTGGGACAATTATTTTCTCTCTGATCCATATATGCGTTATACATGTTAGCTATGAAGAAATTATTTTTTTAATGCTAAGATATCGTTATATAAGAAATGATTATGTAGAGTGAAGGAACGCACCCTATCACATGGATTTGTTCCTGTGAAAAAAAATTAAGGAATGATTTCTTCACACTAAGTACCTAGAAATAAACCATAGATAGATATGTTCTTAGCACTATGAAAGGGAAACAAGTTGAGAGTGACACGTGAAATTTAATTTATTTTTGAGGCTTTGCAATTTGGAAAATCTAGATGGAAGACTTGTCAAGAATATAAGATAAGTGGGGGAATTGGGCACCACTGCCTTTGGGTGCTTCTTATAATTTTAAATCCTCTATTTCGTACTGTCATTTTCAATGCCAAACTAGTGCAAGATTCTAATGAACGCTGACTTGGATGCTTCTTTTAATTTCCATTCTCTAATTCGTACTTGTCATCTTTAATGGTAACAAGATTACTGCACTGTCTCGAGGGAAGAGATGGAGTTTTTTGTTTTTAAAAGGTATTTATATTTTTTATTAGACTTAAATAAATTTTCGATCCTGATAAATTAATAATTTGTATAAATATGTATTTATTTTTATAAAAGAATTATCATCATTTTAATTAGATTTTATTTTGTGCTTTTCTTTAGATATTTCTCTTTAAACAAATAATGGATCCATGATTCATTTTGGCTCATTGTAGTATTTTTTTATGAGTATATATTTTTTTATATAATTTTATAATTGATGAAAAATTATAAATTAATAAAATAATCAGATGTTTATAATAGTTATACAGTTCGATAAGTACACGATGAATATCAAATTATACCAATATAACTAAAACAATTATTATATTATTTAATAATTTCATATAAAATATGATCTTTATCGATGCAAATATTGAATTATATTTATATATTATTAAGATTATGTGTGTTAATTTTTGTCAAAGTTAAGCATCAATAATAAATAATCAATTATCCATATTTAGTATATTTTGAAAAAATTATATTACATTAATTTTAATTTATATGAATAAGATAGTAAATATTTTTGAATTAATATAAAATTTTGTACATATAATCTATGTCAAAGAAACTTTTTATCCAATAATAAATTTTAACAAAATACTTTTCAATTAAAAATTATTGAATTATATAATAGGTGGTCAAAATTACATCAATATAATTGAAAATTACAAAGTCATCAAACATTACGGTGCTATGATTCTAAAATCTAGCTTGATGGACAATCCTCTATGAGGAGATTTTCTGGTCCACAAAGGTTAATTGAATAGTTGTAAGTTGTAACAGAATAAAATTATTTGTAATTTAGGTCTGAAGGATAATTCTTTTACGTAGATCCTTATTGACAACCTAACATGTTATAAGCACCTTAACAAATGATATTAAACGCACCTCTCTATTCTATCATTTTAGTATAAAAAAATATATAATTAGTTTCTTAATTATAATTAAAAGTTTAATTAAATCTTTTAATTATTAAAATTTCAATTAGGTCTTTAATTATTTAAAATACTAAAATTATGTCCTTTTCGTTAGTTCCAATAGTTTGATTGATGAAAAGTTTGTAAATAAACATTTTTATGTAAGGTAAAATTATCTTTTTATATTAATTATGTTGATAACTGATGTAAAATGTTGTCAAATTAATCTTGGGTGCTTTCAAAATTGATGTCAAATTTTTTTATGTTACATCAATTCTATTGATAATAGATATAAAAATATTTTTTTCGTCAATCAGACTAGCAGAACTAACAAAAAGGGTACAATTATAGTGTTTTTAATATTTAGAGGATTTAATTGAAATTTTTAATATTTAAGAGAATAAATTGAAATTTTAATTATATTTAAGAGATCTGTTATATAATTAAGAAAAAAAAATTGAAGCACTTCCTCCATGGTTATGCTGAGATGAAATGAGAAAACAAGATTTTTATTGAACGGATTATTTGCTTCTTGATTATCTATATTCTTATTGAACCAATGTACTTGTCCTGCGTCAAATCTTATCATGTTGATCTAAAACGAGATAAAAAAAAAAAAAATACCAACTATTTTCAACTGTCGTCATTGATGGTAAAGAACATTTGGTACAACAAATAAAATTTACGGAAACAGTGGTCAATCTTCCATTCTTCTTAATTATACTCTTTTTCTACGGCCAACAAAATGAACAAATGACTTATGTTACAAACCCAAATGGTTTCAACGCACAACCTTCATTGATTCGATTGGCAGGGTGCTAACTACTAACTACTAACTACTAAGACATGAATATACTACAAAATGTCTATTCTACATATAGAAAAAAGAAAAGAATATGTTCGGAACTCAAATCCTTATTCATAGGTTGAGTCTTATTTGAGATATTATTTGGTTTGATACTTATAGTTCATCATAATTTTATTTTTAAGAGATGATGGATTAAAAGAGAAGGATATTTATAAAAAAAATATTTAAATTTCTAAATAATATGAGACTTTATGACATATTGAAACAAATCTTAAGGGGTAAGAGTGATGGTTTAGACCTCATGCTAATGTTAAGATAAGACTTTCTCATCCGATACAAATTTAAAGGAATCTAATCTAGAACATTGAGAGGTGTCTATCTTTTTTTTCTCCTGTTTGTTGGCTCCTTTTATCATTTTTGCCACCCTGCTTGATCCTCTGATTTTCTGGATTCGTAAGTAGTTATGTATATATGATCGTGATCGATCACAACGGCCTGTTTTAGGATATCAAATTTAGTTATGATCATAATTTTCAAAGCTATCGCACCAAGGATCCAATCGATCCAAAGGATATAAATATGAGCTAAAGTTTGAAAAGGCTTCTTGATATTGCGGGGTGGGTGGCGATGGGTAAGGGAATCATAAATAACACACAGAAAATCTCTCCAAGTCATCCACATCACTTTATCTTCCTAGTCTAGTCTAAGCTTTGAAAGACAACTCAACATACCAGCAGCATAGCACTCCAAACCCATTTGCCAACTATGCATTTAAGAAATGTACTATAAAATTTAGTTTTTTGGAGTGCGAATTTGGGACAAAACTTTGGGTTCTATGCCTCAAGATTATTTTAATCCATAGACAGCGCATGCTCCTTAATTTTATCACAGAAATTTATTTGCAATAATATCTGTAGCCGAAGTTGTTTAAAACTATCTTTGGTGAAGTTACTTAACAATAAACAACTATTATATACTAAATGGTTAGATTAGACTCATTAGAGTTGCTAACGTGGGGAAGAAAAGGTAAAAATAAATTACTTATTCAAATAACTATGACATAGAAGAATATAATATTATAAAACATTGTTATTAATTTAAGTTTATTAAAAAAGGTTGATCAATTTAGTTATTAGTATTAAATTTGGATAGCTTCTACCGTGTGCACTCAACCACCACCCTCCCCTTCCACCACCACTACCCCAACAACCCAACTTGAAGATTCCTCTTCCTCTTGGTCCCTTTTGGATTACCTCTACTACAACACCATCTAATCCCTTCCAAATTTGTGGCGTCATGATTCACAAAAATGGTTTATTCGAGGACTTTTTCTAAATTGTGGTTTAGAAGTCCGTTAGCATCGTTCTATCAGTGTTACCAAGTTTCACCATTGTTCTAAATTATTAAACCAGAAAAGAGGCAGAGCTTCAATTTCAGCTTCTGGTATTTCATATCTATGTAACTGATTACAAAACTGTTGATTAAATAATCAATCACTTGGTTAGTTACATGATAGCTTGAAAACTAACAAACTAATACCCCCCCTCAAGTTGGAAGATATATATCATATATTCCTAATTTGGAGGTGAGGCTTACAAACAAGGACTTAGGAAGTGCCTTTGTCAAAAGGTCTGCTAGTTGATGCTTGGAAGAAACATAGAAAAGATTGATGAATTTGTTGCTGATGTATGCTCTGATGAAGTGAACATCAATGTCAATGTGTTTTGATCTTTCATTCAAAGTAGGATTACTTGCTAATTGAATAGCAAATTTGTTGTCACATAAAACTTTGCATGAGAGAACCTTGACCTGCAAAGCTCCCAATAATTGCCTTAACCACAATAGTTCAGATGTGAGGAGAGTTTACCCACAATATTCTGCTTCTGCAGAAGATCTAGACACTGTAAGTTGTTTTTTAGACTTCCAGGCTACCAAGGAATCACCAATAAAAACATAAAATCCAGTGGTAGACTTTCTGGTTGATGTACAACTTCCCCAATCAGCATCTGCATAAGCTGATATGGCCAAGGTTTGTTTTGCATAAAAGAAAAGACCTTGTTTAGGGGATGATTTGATATATTGCAGTATATGATGCACTACATGTAAATGATGAGTTCAGGGCTGATTCATGAATTGACTAAGCTTATTCACAGCAAAAACAATGTCTGGCCGAGTGATAATGAGATACATTAATCTCCCTATTAGTCTTCTGTACTGGGAAGGATCTTCAACTAGCTCTCCTTCATTACTTAGCTATATATTGAAAACAATAGTGAACACACACAATAGCCAAGAGGGGGGTGAATTGGTTAAAACAAAGTCTTTAAAAATTCTTTTAAAACAAGCAGCGGATTTAGGATCTTTATCACAATAAGAATGTTTCAATCAATCAAACCACTCAGTTCAAGAATACAATTACTTAAAACTTCACTTGTTGAGTAATAACATATTTCACCAAAAGAATCACAGATTAAGATAACTAGAAGAGATTAAAAGAAAGTAATCAACACAAGAATTTGTACTAGTTCACCTTTCAACAAGAGAAGCTACATCCAGTTTCTTCCAACCAACAATAGGTTAGAGTTCCACTAAACCAAACTCTGTTCTTTACAAGCTTTTACAATTGATCACCTTTATCACACCTAGATAAAAAAACAGAAATCTAAACCTTATAGACTTCTAATGACCAAGAACCAGAGAACACTACTTTGTTCTTCCCTCTAAAGAATCCTATTCTAGAAAAAGCTTTAAAGAACCTCTTTGATCTAAGCACTTACAAGAAATAAAAGTAAACAATCAAATCACTGAGATACAAGCTCATGATCCTCAGAAGATGAATGAATGAATTGTACCAAACAAACTTAGGTTGAATGTAAGCAATTCTTGGAATTAGATCTCTTTGAAAAACTCTTGACAAATCTTGTTCAAACCAACATGATCAATGATGCATGAGTTCTGAGTTTTGAAACAAGATCAGTGTAACTCAGAATATCTTTTCTCAGACCAGAGAGCTTTTGTAAGTAATGGGTATTTCGTAAAATCAAGTTCTTACCAAAACAAAAGACCCAACAACTATTTATAACAAACTTTTGTAACTGAATGTAATCGATTAAATACAAGTATAATCGATTAAAATGTTCTTCAACTTTTAGGAAAATATATGTGAATAATGTAATCAATTAAATCGTCTTGTAATTGATTAAAGCAGATAGCGTAGTATTCAAAACATGATTATGTAATTGATTACGATTACTTGTAATCGATTAAAGCAAATGGACTTATTATGTGTTTTTGTGCTGTGTAATCGATTACCATTACCTTGTAATCGATTATTTTGTTCTTCAATGCTCAAATAATAGATTACCAATATGTGGTAATCGATTAACATGGTGAAAAATAGTTTTTTCAAAACTTAAACCCTTCAGCACTTGACTTTTATGCAAACATGAAAACATTTATGAT
Organism: Glycine tomentella; assembly: GCA_007407185.1. Classification (NCBI taxonomy): domain Eukaryota; kingdom Viridiplantae; phylum Streptophyta; class Magnoliopsida; order Fabales; family Fabaceae; genus Glycine; species Glycine tomentella. The sequence continues at coordinate 77,879 of PYAF01001718.1, read as the reverse complement.
TTTCTTAAAACATGTATGCATGTTAATGATCATGTTTATGCAATGCAAGGATCATAAGATAAGCCTCTTAAACACTTAACAAATTACAAATGCCTTGACATGTGAAAAACTAAAATCTTTCTTCTAAGGCACAAGCTTCATCTTTGACGTGATCCTCTTCTAGCTCCCCTTATATCCAACATATATTTGGATCCATTGGTGTGGGAAGAGGCTTAGAGCTTAGAAAACCAGTATCACTGAGTAATTGAGTGACATATTTCCTTTGACATAAGTAGAAGCCTTTGGGAGAAGTAGCAATCTTTAATCCTAAGAAACACTTCAGAGTTCCCAATAACTTTAGCTTAAATAAGCTTTGAAGTAGGTGTTGTGTTGTTGAAAGAGATTGATCACTTGGACTAGCAAGAATTATGTCATCTACATGAAATAAAAGAATGACCAGATTGGACCCTAAATCTTTGGTAAAAAGCGAATGATCTGCAGAAGCTTAAATAAAACCATTTTGCATAATGGTTGATGAAAACTTATGGAACCACTGTCTAGATGCTTGCTTCAAACCATATATGGATTTATTGAGCTTACATACCATGTTCTTTCCCTTGTTAGGATAACCAATGGGAAGCTGCATATACACTTCCTCAAATAGATCACCATTGAGGAAAACATTATGAATGTCTAGTTGAACCAACTTCCACTTGTTTTCTGTAGCTAAAGCTAATAATACCCAAACAGTGGTGATAGTTGCCCTGGAGAAAAGGCATCCACAAAATCTAGACCAAATTGTTGAGTGTAACCCTTAGCTACAAGTCGAGCTTTATATCTATCCAAACTTCAATCAGCTCTGTACTTGACTTTGAAAATCCATCTACATCTAATGCTTTTCTTTCCTGCAAGCAGTGGTTGTATTGTCCAAGTGTTGTTGGCTTCAAGTGCATTGATTTCTTCTTGCATAGCTTGACACCACTCAGCTGATTTGCAAGCTTGGTGATAGAATTGAGGTTCATAAATAGATGAAACCTGTAGGATATAATTGTGACATGCTGGAGATAGATTGGTGTAAGTAAGGTGGGGATTTATAGGATAAGAAGTATTGCATACAAAGTCATCTAAGTATGCAAGAATTTTATTAGTCCTAAAGGACCTTCTAAGGTTTGGTGATGTTTGAGGTTCTGTGTTTAGGACAGGATTTGGTTATGTTTCAAGGTGTTGGAAAGATGTTGACTCATCATGAAAGGATTCAAGATGTGATTGCAAAAGTAAAGGTTTAGGCAACACTAAATCAGGAAACTGATTAGCAAGAGATTGAGTAGGTGAGAAAGATTGAAAAGGAAAAGTGTCATCTTGGAAAACAACATCTCTAGAAATGATAAATTTTCTAGAATTTAGGTCATACATCTTGTAACCTTTGTAACCATTAGGGTAACCAAGTAGGATACATGGTGATGCCCTAGGTGAAAATTTGGTTCTGAGTTGAGGAATGGTGGCTGCATATGCTAAACATCCAAAAACTTTTAAACTTTCATAAGTTGGAAGTTTCTTATGAAGAATCTCATAAGGTGATTTGTCTTGTAAAAGAGGAGATGGAGTCCTATTAATGAGATGAGCTGCAGTGCACACACTGTCACCCCAAAATTTGATGGGTAAGTGAGCTTGAAACATGAGTGCTCGAGCTATGTTTAACAAATGTTGATGTTTCCTCTGTACCACAGAATTTTGTTGTGGTCTATATGGACATGAAAACTGATGTTGAACACCATGATCCTACAAAAAATCAATTAAGGCCATCTCTTTGGCATTGTCAGATCTCAAGCATTTAATAGTTTTGTCAAATTTTTTTGAACAAAAATAAAAAATTGTTTAATCCGTATAGGGGCCTCTGATTTTTGGTTTAACATATAGATCCATGTAAACATACTACAATCATCTACAATAGTGAGAAAATAAAACTTGCCATCATTGGTGGATTTACTATAAGGACCCCATACGTCACAATGAACCAAATCAAAAGGATTTTGTGACAAATTATTTAAAGATGTAAAAGGAAGTCTTTTGAATTTAGCTAAAGGACATATTTGGCATTCATTAGAACTGAAATTTAAAGGTACAATAAGAGGAACTTTAGCACTCAGAATTTTCAAAATATGGTCAGACAAGTGACCCAACCTAGCATGCCAAATTTTAGCATTCTGTTTAGTCTTTGTTGGAAAAACAGAATTGAAAACTGGAAATGAATTGCTAACAATTTTATTATGAAGAGTCTTATTACATGAAGATTGAAAAGCTTTATTGAAATGCATGGTGTAGAGACCATTGCTTAGATCACCCTTGCCAATCTCCCTCGACTGTTTGGTTCCCTGGACGAAAAAATTGTTGGCAAAAAAGCTTAGAGACTGAGGAGTATTCTGTAATAGTTGACTTACAAAAACTAAATTGACACTAAAGGAAGGTATATATAAGACATTATATAGCTTGAGTGTTGGTCATAAGGTAATGGAACCTATAGCATTAACAGAAACTTGTGTCTTATTTGGCAAGGTAACATGCTTATCATGCAAGTATGTGAAAGAATTGAACATGGATAGATCATAACAAATGTGTAAAGAAGCACTAGAATCAAATATCCAAGTGTTGTGATTGGATGACTCGAAAGTAGAAAAAAATATACCTAGACAAGGTTACCTAATTGATCAGAATCAGGTGAGGCAACCTTAGCCATTTGAGCTTGAATGAACTGCATCACCATTTGATATTGTTGACTGGTCAGAGAAAAAAAACCATTTGCATCCTGTGTGCCAGTATTTTCTAGATCTTCAACATGATTTACAGCAGCAGGCTTAGTTCCTGGACCTTTCTTGTATATGATAGTGGATAACCAATGATCTTGAAACATTTCTCCTTAATGTGACCTAAAACTCCATAGTGTGAACAAGTGGGTCTTTCCTTCTTAGTGAACTTTCCTTTGGCAGCTTATGCCATTTGAGATTCAGTAGGCATTCAAGAATTAACTACTTGCATGTGCTTCTCATCTTGAGAAACAAGAGTGAAAACCTGATTGATGGATGACAATGGATCCATTAATAGGATTTGGCCTCTCACATTCATGAAATTCTCATTAAGCCCCATCTAGAACGTATAAACACATTCACTTTGAAGGTGATCCAATAAAGGTTGTACTCCACTGCGATTACAGTGGTGAACCAAGCGATATTCACCAAGTTACTACCACATAGCCTTGAATTTGGTGTAGTATGAACCAATCGAAGATGAACTTTGTGTGCAATTAAGCATTTTTTTCTTCAATTGAAACACATGCGGTCCATTCTTTTGTTGAAATCGCACGTGTAGATTTTGCCAAATTGCAGCAGCATGGGCAAAGTAAATAACACTTGCTGCGATTTCCTTGCTGATTGAATTCAGGAGCCAAGAAGATACAATGCTGTTGTTGCGAATCCAAGTGCAATAATGTGGATGTTCTTCAGCAGGTTTAGGAATTGTTCCATCAACAAAACCGAATTTGTTTTTTCCGTCGAGAGCCATGAACATAGCTCTGTGCCAAGAACTAAAATTATCTTCAGTTAAATATTGAGAAACAAAGACAAGACCTGGATGATCTAAAGGATGTAGATAGAAAGCATCATCATGATTCTGCATTTGAGTCACCTTTGTTGAGGAAAAAAAGAACGAGAAAGAAGAAGAAGGAATAGATGATGAACGCGAAAACAACGAAAAACACCAATGAATGATCAAAGATCACAGAAAAAAGATCGAAGATCAGATGAAAGAGATGGCTTGCGGAAGGATTTCTTCTTATACCATATTAAATCGAAAAAAGAATTAAACCAGAAAAGAGGCAGAGCTTCAATCTCAATTTTTTGGTATTTCATATCTGTGCAATTGATTACAAAAGTGTTGATTAAATAACCAATCACTTGTTTAGTTACATGATAGCTTGAAAACTAACTAACTAATAGTTAAGTAACTAACTATAACAAACTAACAAACTAATATAAATTGAGTGCTTTTTTTTTTTTTTTTGCAGATTTGGTGACTGTTATGTATTTTGTTGCTTTGTAGTTGTGAATCTGCCATTGGGTTTGCGATGATGTTGATAGAAACGTTGTAGTTGTTGTTGCCGCCGTGAGAAGGGGATTTCTAGGTGGTGATGTGTTTTTGTCGCTTTGTTGTTTTGTCATTGTGATTGGGTTTGTGTTGATACTAGCGGCAACGTTGTAATTGTCGACGCTGCTGTGAGAAGGGTTTTGGGGGTTTTCTTTTGTTCAGGGGTAATACAGTGGTGGTGGTGGCAGCTAGGGTTGTTGAGAACAGAGTTAAGAGAGGGAAAATCTGGTGAGGAGGTGGTTCACAGAGGTGCAGACGCAGCGCACGTTGGCACGATAACTTAGTGGTACGCGATCAAGTTTGAAGAAGAAGGGGAGTTGTTGGAGAGTAGGGAGAAGAGGGTGGAAGGGGTGAGGAAAGAAGGAAAAGACAAACGTCTGTGCCGTCTAAAATAGCCTCCGACGACGGTGAACGATGGTCAGAAATAATGCTAAGAAGGATTAAGAGATCTGGTGAGGTCGGACCTACAATAATAAGACTCACAATGGATAAAAATCATGGTCCACCAATGACCACTTGTAAACATGGTCCACCCTAGACTTAGTTTTAAATTTATCCATAATTATATTATTTTTTAAAAACTATTCTTAAATAATTAATCACATAGAAAAAGAATAATATAATAGCGAAGTTTTAATGTTTAAAGTTAAATTCTTACATTCTTCAATTTTCATAAAAGGGAAAAAAAAGATAATTTATAAAATTTATTATTTATGAATTTAATAAATTAAGAGTATTTTGATTAAAAAATAATTAACGTAATGAACAAATAAAAAAAGTTTATAAAAAAAAATATCTTATAAATAGATATGGAAGGAGTAATACTCTCTAGTCTCTACTACCTCTAAGAAAATATTATTTGCTAATGTATATAAAAAATGATGAAAAAGCTATATAAGTGTCTTTTTAGTTTCACGGATAAAGATACTCTCAATATCATTTAGTTATGACCCGTCATCTTAATGCCTTTGTTTAGTTATGAGAAAAAAGGGTGACAGTAAAAATGAATAAGAAATTAAAAGAAGATAAATATGAGAGAAATTGGGTAAAAGTAAAATTTGCTTGGTTCAAACCATAGAATGAAACAAAATAAAAATAATTGAATTAAAATGGTTTAGTATGTAAAAAAAGTGAAGGATAAAATATTTCAATTAAAAAATAAGAGAATTAAAATTCTAAATTTTTAAAAGTGAGAGACAGAAATGCCTTAATTAAAAAATAAAAGATTAAAATTGTGAATTCTAAAAAAAAAAAAAAAGAAGATCAAAATTACATCTTAAACTTTTTATTTTCATTTACTTTATTATTCTCATCTCAACCAAACACAAACTAAGTCATATGGATATGGAGGCTTGTTATTTAAAAAAAAAATCATTTTGTTTGTTCATCCTCTTTAAAAAAATTGTATTAATACTTTATTTTGAGTTAAATATTTATATAATTATAATATTAATGAATGATAAATAATTACACAACTAAGGTTTAAACACCAATCTAC
>PYAF01001718.1:37256-72165 GCA_007407185.1 Glycine tomentella | reverse complement strand
TTTATTATTCTCATCTCAACCAAACACAAACTAAGTCATATGGATATGGAGGCTTGTTATTTAAAAAAAAAATCATTTTGTTTGTTCATCCTCTTTAAAAAAATTGTATTAATACTTTATTTTGAGTTAAATATTTATATAATTATAATATTAATGAATGATAAATAATTACACAACTAAGGTTTAAACACCAATCTACTATATATATAATAGGAGTTATAAAGCCGTGGTGGTTGATAGGGAGTTAATAATTAATATATGTCTACATTATGTCTAAATTAAAAATATGTTATCTAAAATATATATGTTTACTCCTTTATAATCGTGGCTTAAACATATAACATGTATGACAACACTTAAAAAACTATGTCCTATAGGTTTAGACAACAATTATATAGGCATAGTTTAAATATTGTAGCTGTAGCAGTAGCTTAGTGTATTTGTCTACAGCTAAAAATACGTGGTATTAAAAGTATGACAACATCTGAAAAAGTGTGATCTTTTTTGATTTGAGGTCACTATTTATGTTTTGCACTACAGCAAAAAAAAAAAAAAGTGCTCTATTAACAAATATTATGATTACTTAGAGCGCAACTGAAAATTAAATGTCCGTAGGTTAAACTTTAGATCACAAATTTTCCACACTTGAGCACAGTTTTTTTTTTCTTCCTAAAGTTAAAATTGTTGGTGTCTTGATGATATCAAGATATTCTTATTGTCCAATAATGTTCTAAATAGTTATGCCCTAATCACGAGTCAAATCTTATCATGATAATATTCTAAAGAAAATGAGATGAGAAAGGTTCCAATTATTGCCATTGTAACATGAAAGAATGGTATTTTTTAAACGAACAAGGACCAATTCAAATTGATCTTGTAATAGATTTATTAATCGAACGAATACGTTTATTTTTTAAATGATTTATATCGTCAACTATATCCATTCCTAATTTCATTCCAATCAAATGGTATTAAAGAATATGAGTTTATCTTCTTATTTACTATTTGTTTTTATAAGGTTGATTTGAATTCCAAAGAAAACTTTAAGATAAAAACCATGCAGCCTTCTTTTATTCAATTGGACAATCGGTGGGGTGCCAAAGCCCAAGGATGAATAGCTTCCGTAAAAGCTTCTTGTTATTGGAGGTGAATAGATTATAGGGGTTAGTGATGTTGGGTATGACTAAGTCGCTCGAGGCCTTGTATTGTTGTGGGTATAGAATTTATTATTTGTAGTTTAAACTTAAGTTCATAAATAGTTATGGTGTTTAGGGTTTCTAAATTTATATATTTTCTTGTAATCTAAGTGCATTGTAACGAGTGTGTGAGGAAAATATAAAGAATAGTTGGACGTAGTTCACATTTGATTAATCAGGATAAACATTGTGTATTATTTTTCTTCCCTTTTTCTTTTTCTGTTTTCTCGATTGTTGTGTGATTGTTCAAGACCAATAAGTGATACATAAGGGAATTTTAAGATAACACACAAAGTGTCTCCAAGCCAATCACATTTTTCTCCCTTTGTCTTAGTCTAATATGTTATTGGTAGGATGAAAATAAATAAATAGAGATAAATTTTTTGAATTAAAATAGAATATAAAAATTATGAACCTCATATCATGTTATTGTTCATTTCTTTCCTTAATCACCCTTTCTCTATAAACTAATACATCCCTATTCTAATCTTCGAAAGATTACATAAAATTCACGCATCAGTGCATTACTCCAAACCTATGTGCTAACTGTATATTGAAGAAATATATAGTTTGGACATAGGAATTTATATTGGGGATTAAACCTTGGGTTCTATATCCTCAAAAATTATTAATTTCCATTAGGAGAAATCCGCCTCTCCACATTTTTTAAATAAAATATAAAGTAAGAATAAACCAGAAGTTAAATAAAAATGAAAATGTGCATTTGAGAGCTAAAACATCAACTATGATATGAAGTGGAATAATTGATGGATGAAGATGCTTAAATAAAAGTAAAGAAAAAAGAGACTATCTCTATTATATATTGTTATAAATGTTTAAAGCTCTGAACTATTCACACTGTAGTATTCATGAATATATATTCAATATGTTATTATACATGAGAGAAATATGATCTGAATATACATGTATCATTACTTTTCTTATATTTGGAATAAAAGGAACGTTTAAAGCCGCATTGCCTTAATTATATTTATATCCACATTATCTTGATAGGGTTATGGTTCAGTGGTTGTGTAGTTTCTTTTCTTCTTCTTTTTCTATTACTTGGGGCAAAGCTCGAGACCGAGGGTTCTAGACTTCATAGTTCAGTGTGGTTGTGTAAAGGAATGTTGTTCATAGTTATTTTATTGTTTAGACTTGAGTCTTAGTATTTAGATATTCCTAAAATCCAGACATTTAAATATATTATCATTTTTTTATTTTTCTCTTTTTATTATATCATAATATTATTTATTATACCTATATTTTTTCTCTTTTGTCTCTTTATCTCTCTAGGTTTGTAATAACATTTGGATATCCATTAATCTTTTTTCTATTGTTTAGTACTTGGTAATGTTACGTATCTCTAGCTTAGGGCGACAAATAAGGAAAGAAAAGTTGTCAAAAAACACTTTTAACACATTATTTAAATATTTTTATTATTAACTCAAATTTATAAAAGTAATTAAATTTGTGAATCTTACCCTTATTTAATAAATCATAATCATAATTTTTGTAATTTTTAATAAATTTAAATCAATAATAAATAATATACTAAGATTAGAAATCATATAGAGGATGACACCGATTAAAATATAAACTCAGGATATATATGCGTATGGTTTAACTTATTTTTTAATTTCGCCAAAAAAAAAATTGACAAAAAATTATTAAGTCTTCTAAGAAGAATTACTACTCCAAAATAAATTGCACTTGAAGGTTGAAACCCATCCCGAACCAAAATCGTGCCAACCAGATTCCATTGTCACTTGACTAACATCCGTTCCGTCATGATCAAGAGTAGTCAACAACACTTGGTTTTCTCCTCAAACTGACGACTTGTTATTTTGTCTATTATTACTGCAATAGTGCACTAGACTCTAGTTGCATGATGCATGGAACTTTCTAAGATGAAAAATGATGTGTTACAATCAATCTTATATGAGGCAATTGATATATGACTGTTTCAGTTCTATCGATGTCAATTTTGGGTATATATTTTTGTTAAATATTTAAAGAAAAATTTCATCAATCATATTTGACATGAATATAATTATCTCTAATAAAAAATGTGTGATTTAAAAAAAATGCAATTAAGTTATGCAAGTCAATAGCCAGTGATGGGATGGATCCAAATGTCCAATTACGAATTATCTGACCGACCATAATGGAGAAGGTTCATGGCATGAACAAACCAAAGACGTTAAATCTGGGCAAAAAATCTTAGTAGTTACACCAACCGCTTGGGTGAGGAACACGGCAGCCTCTCAATTATTCACTCATCTTGCATTTTTGTGCTAATTAACATGTTAATTTTGATTAACACAAAAATGCAAGATGGAGATATGTATTTTAACATTTTTGGGTGAGGTTAATTTTTTTCTTCATGATTCGAAAAATGCTATTTAGATACTCAAAATGATTGGTTTTATTTAGCCTGTTTGATCCATCTGTAGGTGTCTAATTTATCCTTATTTAGCTTGAGAGATCAGATTTATTACATGCATGGAACAATTTTTATATTTATTAAATATATAAATTTTTATTTAATAAATGTCCCTTAAATGAGAAACCAGTCACTAAAAAAAATCATGAATTGATTTAGATTCAAGACTCTACCGATATTTTAGTTAATGAAATTTCATTTACCTGTTAACCCAAAAAGTAGAAGTAAGTGATAACAGGAGGAAAAATAGAAAGAACACGAGTAAGTGATAAAAAGAAAACAAAAAAATAAATTTCTATTTGAACTTTAATAGTTTTCCTGTATTGCACCACAATGCGGATTTTCTGTAGAATGGAACATATATGTGGTAAGCATTTTTTTTTTTCTTTTGTGATTATATGTGGTAAGCAATTAGTCACATATTTGTCTTCAAAATAACATAGAAATAAGGTTGAATGGAGGATACGAATGCTTACAAAATCCACTCCATTGGTACTAATATAGCTGTCGAGGCATGAATAATCATCCTGTTTCACAACAAATATCCGTTTAAGGAGAGGAAAATTATTAACAATATATTGTCCATTTTTTCAGGAGAGTGACCAGGGATATAGTATACACAAGCACAAGAGCCACAACATACGGTCAAACATGACAGGCTTATGTAGACTGCTACGTATATTATAGACCAATTAACTTCAATTTTAGTAGATTCTGAATTTGAATTCTGAATAATTTAAAATTGGACAGAAAATAAGTTCTTAGTAAGCGATCAAATGGCCTTTGTCCCCGTTTTAGTGATGCAAACAATTGAAAGATTATTTTGTTAGGGGATATATATTGAAAAGATTAAAAAGAACAAAAATGAAAAGCAATTCTATTTAGAAATTTTTGAATTTATAGAACAAATTAGTATATATGAGAATAAATTAACGATGAATCCATGAATATATTAAAAGCTAGTTAACACACACACATATATATATATAGACAGATATTCTTAGTTTTAATTAACAATGAAAGAAGTCCCAGGTCATAAGAATAATTATTTACTTCCTTCCGTCCCATTTTAATTATTTTCTTAAGTTATTTTATACATACTAAAAAAATCAATAAATATATAAAAAAAATGACAATTTTATAAAAATAACATTATCATCATTTTTTCAAAAATTATTTAGCCCATATCATTAATATTATAAGGGATATAAGTGAAAAAAATTAATATTACATTAAAAAATAAAATAATAATACCCTCTTTGAACTTATATATAACTAAATATAACTAATTTCACACTAATTAAAAAAATTAGTTGATATCATTAAATTTTATTAATCTCAAGTAATATAAAATAATGTTATTTCTAAAATGTCCTTTATTGGAACATGTTATCATAGATTAAAAAGAGTTATTGAAAATAGAATTTGAATTAAAAGAGGATATTTTAGAAACAATAACATTAAGTGAGACAAAATTAATTAGGATCTACTTATATTTAACAATAATTATAAAAAATTATAATGAGTCAGAAGGAATTACATGAAAATTTGTCTATTTCCATAGAAAAACTAAATCTCAACCTTGTTAATAGAAACACATGCCGAAACATAAATAACATTGAATACAAAAATTCCAGTCTAAGGAAGCAAACTAATCAAACCAGTGTATAAACCTTATATGTTCCGGGAAATGATGATTTAGCAAAACCAAATGACAATTATAATATAATTTTGACTGGATACTGATAATTGTCAAAAATAGTTAAAAGAGAAATGTGAATTTAGACAATTATCTCATATTTTTTTTTCCTTATTCATGACTTTGTTTATGCCTTTTTTATATAAATTGTTAAGTTGTAGTTTTTTTCTTTTTAATTTGTTATTTTGTTAGATTTCACATGCTTATTGATGAACCATTTTGTAGGATTTTTAAATTGGATCGATTGAAAAAATTTTGGAGCAAGGTTTAATGAAAGTTTGAAATGAAAATTTTAACTCAAATGTGCTTAAGTTGGGATTGGAGAGCCCATATTAAAGTTTCTTCTTGGAGAAGATGAAAGAGAAAGTTGTAGAGAAAACACTAACTTAAGTGCAAATTTTTTGGCTTAAGCTGAATTTGGACAGAGTTGTAGAACTACAGAGTTGCAATATCTGTTTAAGCCTGAAGTTTTTGGCGTGAGAAAACACTAACTTAAGTGCAGATTTTTTGGGTCTTTATAAATAGATTGTCTTGACATTTTAGGGCATGCTTCCTCATTTTGTAAAAATATCTCCTTTACTAAAGTTCTTCTTTCCTAACTCTTTTCTTTCATTATTCCTCCACTTTGCTTGCTTTTGGATGCTATTCATGGAGATGGGTAGTTAAACCCTCCATTGTTGGGGTTAGATTGTATTCAAACCTTATTCTCATGCACGTATTTCTTTTTAAATAGTGTTGTATATTCATCTTGTTCTTCAATGTTAGCTTTTTACTTCTATGTTTCATGCATGTTATGATTTTGCCACTCATGACTTGTGTCGTGACGTATCTGGCCACGACGGGATGATGATGAAAAAGAAGAAAGAGTTCCTAAAAAGGAAAACTTGCATTACTAGAAAAATAGGTTTTAACATCGCTAGTTTAACATCGGTTATTTGGAAAACCGATGTTAACGAAAACGCAGTGGCAAATTTGTAAATAAATGGACTTTGTTAACATCGGTTTTGTTAAAAACCTGAAAATTCGATGTTAAGTTGTCGCCGTTAACATCGGTTTTACAAGTTTTTAACAAAATCGATGTTAACGTCAAGATATTCACATCAGTTTTTCAATGAAAACCGATGTTATTGTTATTATAAGATACACATAAATTACAATCAAAATCATTCTTTACTCTCGTGCGCGCCTATCTTCTCTCTATCGCCCTTCACTACGCCTACCACAGTCACGGTCACGGTGACGACGACGCTTCCATTGTCGGTGTCGCCTCACTTTCATGAAGCTTTCATTGTCAGTCTGGGGTTCCATTGTTGGTGTCGCAACTCCCACAAGGTTTGTGCGCCTTCATTATTTTTCTTTTATTTCTTCTTCTTCTGAGCTTGTTTTTGTGTTGTGTAGGTTGTTTTCCACTATTGGTGTCACTTCTTTTGCTGTTTACTACCAAGAAAAACTGTGAGGTAAGGGAACAAAGACAAGAAAACCGTGAGCTTATTATACCTTTTCTTTTGTGTTGAAAGTTCTTATAATATAATGGACATGCTTTTGAGTGTATGTAGATTGATTTTTTTTACATGTTTTCGAGATGTTTTGAGTGTCTGTAAGGTTATTGTGGACATGATTTCCCTTGGAGTGAGTTGTTGTCATATTTATGGTCCTCTGGTCAACAATATTAGGCATTAGTCCCTTGTTGTGGACTTTCCAATGAAGTGAATTGATTCAGCTGATTTTGTCTCCTGTTATGTATTGGTTAGTGGTATTTTTTGTTTGAACTACTGCTTTATTGCTTGAACTACTGCTTTGAAGACTGCTAACTTGACTAACTTAATCAAAGGAAGTTGTAGTTTATTGTTATCAGTTATGTGTGAATTATTGTTATAGAGTATTAGGATGATTAACAGGAGGATGTAGCATTACTTGTGATTTGCATTGCATAGTATGATTTGCATATAGAGAATGAATAAGACCATTGGAAGGTAAGTGATGATGAGCATAGGAATATAACTTGGGTGAGTTGGAAGAATTTGTGATGGTAGTAAGTGTCTTTTTTGGGAGGATCCCTGGGTAGGGGGAATAGTGTTTAGCTAGTTTACACCCTAGGCTATTTCAAAACTCCGAGCAAAAAAAGGAAGTTATAAAAAATATGGATTATTTGAAAGGTGATGTGTGAAAGTGAAATCTTAAATGGAGGAGGGGTTTATTTGAATGGGAGAACGAATTGGTGGAAGATTTGAAAGCATTAGTAGAGAACTTACATATCCAAAATAGTGTAAGTGATTATTGGAGATGGGAGTTGGAGCCAAATGGGAAGTATAATGTAAGCTCTGCATATAAGGCATTTCATGAGCTTTATTATATTTCACAAGAACAAAATGAATTTTCCTTTATTTGGGATTTAAAAATTTCATCTAAGGTTATTCATTTTGTGAGGAGGATACTCATTGATAGGCAAAACATAATCTTAAGAAGAGAAATGTCATAAGGGATGATCAAAACTAGCTGCGCCCATTTTGTCAACTTCATGAAGAAACTTGTTCTCACATTCGTTTTACTTGCCAAATGGTGGATAGGATATGGAAACATTGTATAATAAGCTCACTTTAATTACAATTTGGAGTTGTCTAGATGAATCATTAAGCCATTTTGAATGTTGATGGGGACTTACATTTTCTTCCCTTATTTCTGGACAAATGGACAATGCAGTCATTTAAATACATCATTTTCTTCCAGTTTTTATGGGATTGTATCCATTTATGAACACCCAAACTGATGTGAAACTAGATTTTGAGTTTTACAATGTTTTTGTCAAGTAAAGTTGTTGAAGTGGTGTAAGTGTGTTATCACGGCGGTAATGAAAAATGTGTGGTTCATGTCAGTCTACATGGAAATGAATTTATATTGAAGTGTTGGTTGTGATGATATGAGAGGATAAAATAATTAGCAGCATGTGTATGTGCCACGTCATTTCCAACCAGCCAATGGAGTGTTGAGTTTTGGATTTGTTAAGAAAGGATATTTTTTGGAGTGTTAAGAAAGGATAAGTAGCAGCAACTTTTTGAGTATGGCATGTGTATTATTTGTGAGTTTTAGAAAAAGTTGGGACAGGCTCCCTAGGTTGATATCATTCCATATATCCAATAGCCCCTTACCTTTTCTCCCCAAAGTTTTTAGTTGTTTATTTAAAACACCCTACACCACTACAATTTCAAAGGGTAACATAAATGCCTTAACACTACTTCCATCTATGATAAGTTTTCGTTGATTTCAGTAAAGCATGAGTCATAGGTACTTCAAAATCAATTGCAAACCTCATAAACCTGTTCTAGATAATGATATAGTGCATGTTTTGATTAAAATTTGTAAGCTTAAGTTTACATGGATTCATTTTGCAATCTGAACTTTTAATATTCCATCATTGGTATTGCTTTCAATTTAAACTTTGTTTCAAACCAAATACAAGTATGGAAATGTACTTTTGAGATAAACCTAACATGTCAATAAGGGGATATAACTTAGTTTCTACATAGGTCACACTTACGCAATCCATCATTACTCTTTGTTGTTTGGTTCACTACAAGGTCAATTGAAATTAATTATGCATAATGTTTATTTGGTGAGGCACTGCAACTATTCAAAGGTTTTTGAAACTCAATCATGCTCCCAAGCTGCTAAAATTCTACTGCACTTGATGTATGTGTTTGACTATGCTTCAGAAAAAGGAATAACAACATAACAAAAAGCCATTCCACCTTCTTTACCCGTTAAATTTGCACGAATCCAAACCCAGTCTCATGGGAGTGTGATAGGAACCTGGTTCAGAGTGAAACATATGTTCGTTCAATAATTTGCCAGTATAGAACTAAAACCTACCACTACCCCTTGCATGACAGTGTTTCTTTTTTGTTTCCCATTAACAAGGTGGACCAAGACATACAGAACTTCTTAAGATAAGGAAAAAGGCATAGAAATTTCGAACATCACTAGCTAGCTAAGGGTTAATTGAACCATGACTTATGGGTTATAATACCTTTGATTTGGGTTATTATTTTGCCAAAAAGATAATTGAACCATGTCCTAATGTGTTTGCAGGGAAAGAGTGGTGTGTCTCTCAAGGACTCCACCTTCTTGTATAAGCTGTTTCTTACTTATCTCTGAGTATATTAAGCTATTTTACTTCTAATTCAACATATACATTTATTTGTTCAACACTAAGTGTCTCCCATACTGTTGCTTCTTGTTATTCATTGTTTTATATCCTTTTTCCAAAGACATAATTGAAACATGACTTCTGTGTTTGCAAGGAAAGAGTGGTGTGTCTCAAAAGACTCGACCTTGTTCGGTCTTTCATTGTCAGAACCGATCAACGCTAACTTCGACTCTTCTGCATTGAGGTGCAACTGTGCAAGGTAAGTTAAACTAAAGCACAGTTCTTCTTCTTAATTCATCATTAATTTGTTTCTTAGTTGGTGTAATGTTATTAATGTAGGCAGTTGTCGTTTTCTACTTTGCATCGACATCACCAGATTTGTGGTTGCACATTGTCAGTGACCGTCATCACAGGTACTTACAAATTTGATTAGTATTTTTTGAATGTTAGTTTTCCATTTGAATGTTGCCTTTTCTATACAATTAATGTTCATGATGAGTGAACCTTAGTTTCCCGTTTGAGATTCATTACAGTGATTCTTCCGGACAGTTTGGATTAATCATTGTATTGATTCTTGAATTGTTCGTTTGGACAGTTCGGGAAGAGTCATATTTTTTTAGTATATTCATATGTGTAGGTTGTGATTCTTTTCTTACATTTGATGAAATTTCGGTACAATGCATTTCACTTTGTTCTCCGGCAGCATACATGACTGCGGTGGAACTCATGTCACCGCTTTGATGTCGTGCTCTCGGAGATTAAAGCGAAATGCTGCCGAAATTTCGTCTAATGTAAGAAAAGAATCACAACCTACACATATGAATATACTAAAAAAATATGTCTTCCTGAATGGGATAAGGCCACATCTTCAATGAAAAAAGTGAGGTTTTCATGCATGGAATAACTTTTTGAGTATCACATAGTTATTAATTAGATGGATCGAAGTTGGATGAATGTAAGTCGCATCACGGTTGAGTATGACGAGGGTGTTGAACATTTCTTGCAATTTGCCTCCAAACAAAGTCAACCGGATGGGGATGGAAAATATTTTTGTCCCTGTATCAATTGTTTGAATGGGAGACGGTAAGCGCTGAACGATATACGATAGCATCTTCTGTGTGATAGGATTAAGAAGACATATACCACATGGATATGGCATGGTGAATTGACAGACGTGCAGCCGGTCTCGCAAACTGAACCGGTTGATGTTGACATCAGAGATCGATTAGAGGATATGATTCGTGTTTTGGGACATGAGTCTTTTCAGCAAGCACATGCCCCTATGTATGACACATTGGAAAGTGATTCGAAGAAGCCATTGTATCCGGGGTGCAAAGAGTCATTGACATTGTTGTCAGCGGTGTTAAATTTGGTTAATGTAAAGGCCAGATATGGGTGGAGTGACAAAAGCTTCAGTTCACTGCTTGAGATTGTTCATGACATGCTTCCAGATGAAAACAAGTTGCCAAGAAGTTATTATCAAGCAGAGAAGATTCTTTGTCCGATGGGTATGGAGTATCAGAAAATTCATGTCTGTCCTAATGATTGTATATTATACAGAAATGAATTTCAAGAAATGCATAAATGCCCCAGGTGTGGGGTATCACGGTATAAACTGAAGGCCGAGGACGACTGTAGCATTGATGAAAGCACAAAGAAAGGCCCTCCCGCGAAGGTGTTGTGGTATCTTCCGATCATTCCAATGTTTAAGCATCTGTTTGCTAATGAAAATGACGCAAAAGACCTTACATGGCATGCAGATGGGAGAAACTATGATGGAATGCTCCGCCATCCATAAGATTCCTTGTAGTGGAAGAAGATTGACTGTCTGTATCCGGCATTCGGGGAAGACATTAGAAATCTTAGGCTTGCACTTGCCATTGATGGAATGAATTTGTACGGTAGTCTAAGTACTCAGCACAGTTCTTGGCCTGTTTTGCTAGTCATTTACAACCTGCCTCCTTGGTTGTGCATGAAGCAAAAATACAGGATGTTGTCTATAATGATATCGAGCCCAAGGCAGCCAAGAAATGATATTGATGTTTATCTTAGTCCCTTGATTGAAGACTTAGCAAACTTGTGGGATGAGGGGGTTGACGTGTTTGATGGGTATCGTAAGGAGACATCCAAGTTGCGTGCAATGCTATTTTGTACCATTGATGATTTTCATGCGTACGGGAATTTGAGTAGATACAATGTTAAGGGCCATCGTACATGCCCTATCTGTAACACCCTGAAATTTCAATAATTGCAAATATATATTGTATGAATTATTCTTGTGCAATTATTGATGTGAGTGTTAAGTTATGCGAGATTTCATTGGTCTATATTTAAATTATTTGGGTGAAATATTTATTAGAGATATTACAAAAATGTTTGAAGAGAAATGACCATATTACCCTTCCTTTGAAGCAGAAATTACGGAAATGCCCTTGAGGTGAAAATGACGATAATGCCCTTGGATATTTTTGGTTAGATATTTTAAAATTGAAGTTACAAAAATACCCTTGAGCCAAAATTACACAAATAACCTTAGATATTTTCTTGAGATATTTTTATAGTGAAAATTACAATCATACCCTTAGGATGAGTGACAAATTACCATAGTACCCTTGATGCTAAAATTACCAAGACACCCTTTGATATTTTGTGAAAGCTTGATGAAATTACAAAGTGCCCTTGGATGACAGATTACCAAAATACTTTTAATGACAAAAAGTCTCAGAATAGAATTTTTATGAATTTTATATGGTCATAACTTTGAAATTTTATCCAAGAGAATTCAAGCATCAAAAAAATATGGAAAAATGATAAATAGAATCTGTGGAATTTTCTCTTAATTGTAGAATGAATAGACTTATTCAATAAGATGGTTTAGTAATTTTGATGGACAGAAGCACAACGAACCAATCAGAATTAAGATAAGAGCAGTCGTGTATGTAAGGTTTGTGTAGCACTCTGTGTAGACTGCTTGTGAGCTATCTATACTGTAATTGAAGTTATTTTCTGGAAATCTCTAGAATTCTATTATTCAATATTATCCTTAGATAGAAGAGTTCAAATTGAACTTTGCTTCTTTGGTAGAAAAAATCAAATTGAACTTTACTTCCTCTTAAGAAATGCCATGTGTGAAGTCATGTTAGAATTGAATTTTTCTTCTTCATAAAAGGTGACATGTGGACACAAGGAGAATCACACAATTTTCTCTTCTTGAAAAGGAAATGAAACATGATATAGAAGGAGGAAAGGAAGATAAAAATCTTCCCCTTGGCTAAAGCAACGTCCATGTGAAAAAGGGAAGAAACATGGCCAAGAAGTCATGCTTTGGACAATATTTATGCAAGATAACATGAAAGGAAGCAAAACCTCACTTCCTTCCTTGTAGGTCACGTGAAAATGGAGAAAGAAGGAGAAGCTTCATGACTTAGACAAGTGGAGGGACACTTGTAAAGAAAGCATCATGACTTAGGAGATTTTTACATAAAGTAAAAGATATTTAAAAGATTAATTATGAGTTTAGCTAGGATGGAATGGAATAAGAAGAAACTAAGTTCTAATGAAACCAAATGAGAGTAACTAGCTAGAAAGGGTAGAAATATCCTTGAATATTTTATTATTTTCCACACTCTATATAAAGGGAGGAAGGCCTTAAGTGGAAGTCACATTCAAAACTCCATTCTTTCACCTATTCCACGTGAAACCTCTCCTTCATTTCACTTTCATCCTTTCTTTTTCAAAAGCATAAAGAGACTCCATTCCCCCTTGAAGAATCAGGTGTAAAGTTAGCATTTTTAGGAAGAGAAAGACAAGCTTATTAAGAGGTTATAAGGTATGTATGGGGAAGTTTTATGATAAAGATAGTTTAGGTGCTATTTGTGCTTGAATAAGTACTTGAAGTTCTGTGAAATATGACTTGTATCTGAGTAATTATTGGATTTAAAATTATAGTTACATGATTGAATGCCTGAATGAGGTTTTTTGTGTTGTTGAGTGTTTCTATAAATCTCTGTACATGGATGATATATTTGGTACATGAGTAATAAGCTGAGTCCTATACATGATTTATGTTGATTTTCTAAGTAAATCATGTGAGACAATGATTGGAAGATTTATATTGAATATCTGAGTTTATGAAAAGAATAAGATATGCATAAGTGAATCAGTCTCATGTGTCTCATAAGAGTTGCCTCAGAGAGGAGGTGTATCAGATAGCTGCAGGAACTGAGTTCGAGCGTTCAGACAAGAGGAGTCTGAGCTGGGGGTGACTCTTGCGGTGGGGAAATCACGCCACCCATGATGATCACATGAAGTGTGGGCAAGAATCCTTTGCAACATCGTGGTACCTTGACTGATCGTTTTAGTTCTATGCCACTGGGATGGGGCTATCTTGACAGTTGGTACCACATGATAAGAGTTTAAGAGAGTCATGCACATGATAAGAGTTTAAGAGAATCATGCAACATGATAAGAGTCTAAGAGAATCATGCATCTTTGAGGATGTTGTTATGAATATCTACATATTGAATATATTCTTTTGCTTAATTATGTTTATCATAAACTCCCTGTATTTTGTGTCTGTGGTTGACACCTGCTATGACCTCGATTTTATTCGGGCGAGTAGATGAACAACATAGAGAGACCACTAGTTGTTTACAAGAAGATGATTTTGTTTAAAGATGATATGTTTGAAGATGTATTCTTTTGTTATAGAGTGTTTTGAATTAGTTGTACTATGTAATAGAACCAGTGTTAGTTTGTAATCTTATTATATATATATATATATATATATATTACTTCAGATTTATAAATATTACTCAGTAATGAAATTTTCTTGGAGTATCAGTTATTGGAAAAATTTTGTTATATTCAGTTGAGTGCTTTTAAGAAAATTGAAAAGAATTTTTCATTAAAAATCAATAATAACAAGATCGTAAGTTGAGGTGTTACATAGTGGTATCAGAGCATGATTGTTTCTTAGGACTGTGTGTTATGAGTTTGTTGTGCTCTACAATATGTTCTGTGTTAAATGTTCTATGTATTTTGAACCGTGGACTGTGTTTTCTGTAATATGCTTTTTGGAATAGAGGAGCATGAGGTCATGGTTATATCTTGAACCACAAAAAAGAAACTTTATCGCAAGAAGGACTATTATATATATTATGGGACGGAAAAACCTGATAATATTTTGGTATACCATGTACAGTATTACCAAGATATAGTAGTAGAAGAAGCAAGCTAGGCTTCAATCTCTAGTTAAGAAATTATTTGGATTAATTTATATGCTTAATTGGGCAGATTTATGGTTATCATTTAGGCTTAAGATTCATGTCATTTGATGGTTGTTGTATGATGAGAACATGTTGATTTAAACCATAAGATAGGTAATGATCTATAAGTTGGAATATTAGTGATGATGGAGTTACATTTAATGATCTTTGGAAAGTGGTTTTGATGACATTTGGGATGTTTTGTCATATTTTTATTATGGGACTATTTTGAATTAATTTTTAGAAGTAGAGGATGAATGAGATGTAGATAAATGGTTTAAATACTAGAATTATTTAACTTTGAGGATTAAGTAGTGAGGTGGTAGGTGAAAGGAGAATTAAGATACATGCTAGGTTTTAATCTTTTCTTGTGAAGGTTTAAAGGAATTAGAAATTATTTGAAAGATAAATTGTGGATTATTAGTTAAGAATACTAATATGATTTTCTGTTGCTTGAGGATATTCTATGGTCATGCCTAAATTGGTAATGATCTTACTTGAATAAGGTATAGTGGTTTAACCTTACTTGTGGTATGTATAATGTTATGATAAAAATATTTTTCCATAAGGTGATCGGTATTTTGCTTATGGATTATGGAGATTTGATGATGTTGTTATAATAGGTTTGTATTCCTGATGTCTGTTATACCATAAGTTTCAACGTATATTCATAAGTTAGCAAACTGGCCACCTGGATAATTTGTAAATTGCAAAGGAACATTATGGCAAACAGCCAGAAATACAAATAAATGAATTATAGGTGATTTTCAAGGCATCAACTCTCTATAGTGATTAAATGAGTGTAGAATTGTATTGTTTGTTGTGTGTATCTCTTTCATGTTTTCACTTGGTGTGTGTAAGGAGTGATGAATAGTAAGAATGACTGTACAATAGCTTATATTTTTCCAAGCTTTGAGGCTGAAGGTCAAGTTGTGACTTGGGAAACCTTTAAGAGGGCATTTTTGGAGAAATATTTTCCTGAGAATGTTAGAAATCAGAAAGTGATGGAATTCTTAGAGCATAAGCAAGAGATTATGACTATGGCTAAGTTTGAAGAGTTGGTGAAGTATTCTCCCCTTTTTCCAAGGAAAATATGGTATGATGTTACTTGTGCTATTCAACTCCAGTGTGACCCATTCGTTTATATTTTATTCGTGAGTAGAGAAACTTAAATTTTTTATGTCTTCTTTGAATGATGAGCTTGTGGTTGAGACCCTAACTGGTGGGTATGTTTTGATTTCTGATGTGTGAATTATTTTGTGGAGATTTTTGATAGAAAATTTTTGTGTTGATATGATCTGTTTGCCTCTTAGCCAAATTGATGTTATTCTAGGTATGGACTAGTTATCTTCCAACCATCTACTGTTGAATTGTTTTAAATGTTGGTGTTTTGTAATCCTGAGATGAGTGATAATGAGATATCTATCTCTGTTAACCAAATTTTATCATCCTTGAGGGAAAATGCTCAAGTGTACATGATTTTGTCTAACCTGGAAGTAGAGACCAAGGTTTCTCTAGGTGACCTCCTTGTTGTTGGAGAATTTCCAGAAGTGTTTCCTAAGGATATGTATGGTATACTACCTGAGAGAGAGATAAAGTTTTCTATAGATTTGGTACCTGACACTGGACCCATGTCCATAGCCCTTATAGGATGTCTCTTATAGAGTTAGTTGAGTTTAAGAAACAACTAGGAGAGTTGTTGGATAAGTAGTTTGTGAAATCTAATGTGTTTCCATGGGGAGCACAGTGTTACTAGTAAAGAAGAAAGATGGGACCATGAGGTTGTGTGTAGACTATCATTAGTTGGATAAGGTGACGATTAAAAATAAGTATCTTTTTCCTAGAATAGATGACCTTATGGATCAGTTGGTAGGAGCATATGTGTTTAGCAAGATAGACCTTAGGTCAGGTTACCATCAGATCCATGTGAAAGTTTGAGGATATTTCAAAGACTGCCTTTAGGACCCATTATGGTCACTACGAGTATTTAGTTATGCCCTTCGATGTGACTAATGCCCCTGGCGTGTTTATGGATTATATGAATAGGATCTTTCACCCCTATCTTGATAGTTTTGTAAAAGTATTCATAGATGATATTTTGGTATATTCTAAGACTAGAGAGGAGAATGAGGAGCATTTGAGGATTGTGCTATAGTCCCTTAAGTATTGACAATTTTATGCTAAGTTGACCAAGTATGAGTTTTGGTTAGAGAAATTGAGTTTCTTAGGACATGTGATATTCCAAGGTTGTATAGCTGTAGATCCTTCTAAGGTAAAAGTTGTTCTAAAGTGGGAAAGTCCTAAGTCTGTGTTTCAGATTAGAAGTTTTCTGGGTTTAGTAGGATATTAACAGAGAATCATAGAAGGTTTCTCCGAGTTAGCCTTAGCTTTGAACAAACTGACTCGTAAGGGTCAAGTTTTTGTGAAACTCTCAAGGAAAAGCTAACAACCGCGCCTATGTTAGTTTTCCCTAACCCAAGAGAACCCTTTGAGGTGTACTGTGATGCATCAAAAATGGGTTTAGGAGGAGTGCTGAGTGCTAATACAGAATGGCCAAGTAGTGACCTATGCTTCTAGACAGCTTAAGACGCATGAAAAGAATTACCTTACCCGTGATTTGGAGTTAGCCGCTGTAGTGTTTGCTCTTAAGATATGGAGACACTACCTTTTTGGTTCTAAGTTTGAAGTGTTTAGTGATCATAAGAGCTTAAAGTAGTTGTTTAGTCAAAAGGAATTAAATATGAGGCAGCGGAGATGGATGGAATTTTTAAAGATTATGACTTTGAGCTTAATTATCATCCTGGAAAAGCCAATGTGGTGGCAAATGCTTTAAGTAGGAAATCTTTGATGATATTTGCACTGATGATTAGGGAAATGAATATGTTAAAATAGTTTAGGGATCTTAGTTTAATGTGTGAAACTCCGCTTGTGAGCATAAAGTTAGGAGCTTTGCAAGTTTCTAATGAATTTTTGAAGGAAATGGGAAGTAGGCAAAAATCTGATCCTTTCTTAAGAACCATATTAGAAAATATATTCAATGGAGGGAATAGTGAATTTAAGATAGGAACGGATGGTATATTGAGATTAAGGAAGAATTTGTGTGCCTAATAAACCTGAACTTAAGAAAATAATTTTGGAGGAAGGACATAAGAGTAAGTTGAGTATCCATCCAGGAGCCACTAAAATGTATCAAAATCTAAAAAGTTTTGTTCTGATGGCCATGGATGAAGAAGGAAATAAGTGAGTATGTATATTCTTGTTTAGTTTGCCAGAAATCTAAGATAGAACATCAGAAATCTTCTGGTATGTTACAATCTTTAGAGATACCTCATTAAAATGAGACAGTATATCCATGGACTTTGTTACCACTTTACCCAAGAGTTCTAAGGGTTTTGATTCCATATGGGTTATAGTAGATCGGTTAATTAAGTATGCTCATTTCATTCCCATTAACATCAGGTATTCTTTAGAAAAGCTGACAAGTTTATACATAAGTGAGATTGTGAGATTGCATGAAGTTCCATCTAATATTGTATCCAACAGAGATCCTAGATTTACATCCAGATTTTTGGAAAAATTTTACATAGAGCTCTAGGAACCAAGTTGAAACTAAGTTCAGCTTACCATCCTTAAACTGATGGACAAACTGGACGAACCATTCAGTCTTTAGAAGACTTGTTGAGAACTTGGGTTTTAGAATACAAAGGGAACTGGAAAATGAGATGCGAAAGAGCCATCCGACACTTTTTGAATCAGGTAAATTTCGAGGACGAAATTTTTTTGTAGGAGGGGAGAATTGTAACACCCTGAAATTTCAATAACTGCAAATATATATTGTATGAATTATTCTTGTGCAACTGTTGATGTGAGTGTTAGGTTATGTGAGATTTGATTGGTCTATATTTAAATTATTTGGGTGAAATATTTATTAGCGATATTACAAAAATGTTTGAAGAGAAATGACCATATTATCCTTCCTTTGGAGCAGAAATTACGAAAATGCCCTCGAGGTAAAAATGACGATAATACCCTTGGATATTTTTTGTTAGATATTTTAAAATTGAAGTTACAAAAATAACCTTGAGCCAAAATTACACAAATACCCTTAGATATTTTGTTGAGATATTTTATAGTAAAAATTACAATCATACCCTTAGGATGAGTGACAAATTACCATAGTACCCTTGATGCTAAAATTACCAAGACACCCTTTGATATTTTGTGAAAGCTTAATGAAATTACAAAGTGCCCTTGGATGACAGATTACCAAAATACTTTTAGTGACAGAAAGTCTCGGAATAAAATTTCTATGAATTTTATATGGTCATAACTTTGAAATTTTATCCAGGAGAATTCAAGCATCAGAAAAATATGGAAAAATGATAAATAGAATCTGTGGAATTTTCTTTTAATTGTAGGATGAATAGACTTATTCAATAAGATGGTTTAGTAATTTTGATGGACAGAAGCAGAACGAACCAATCAGAATAAAGATAAAAGCAGTCGTGTATATAAGGTTTGTGTAGCACTCTGTGTAGACTGTTTGTGAGCTATCTATACTGTAATTGAAGTCATTTTCTAGAAATCTCTAGAGTTCTGTTATTTAATATTATCCTTAGGTAGAAGAGTTCGAATTGAACTTTGCTTCTTTGGTAGAAAATTCAAATTGAACTTTACCTCCTCTTAAGGAATGCTATGTGTGAAGTCATGTTGGAATTGAATTCTTCTTATTCATAAAAGGTGACATGTGGACACAAGGAGAACCACACAATTTTCTCTTCTTTAAAAGGAAATGAAACATGATATAGAAGGAGGAAAGGAAGATAAAAATCTTCCCCTTAGCTAAAGAAAAGTCCAAGTGAAAAAGGGAAGAAAAAGGGGCCAAGAAGTCATGCTTTGAACAATATTTATGCAAGATAACATGAAAGGAAGCAAAACTTCACTTCCTTCCTTGTAGGTCATATGAAAATGGAGAAAGAAGGAGAAGCTTCATGACTTAGACAAGTGGAGGGACACTTGTAAAGAAGGCATCATGACTTAGGAGATTTTTACATAAAGTAAAAGATATTTAAAAGATTAATTATGAGTTTAGTTAGGATGGAATGGAATAAGAAGAAACTAAGTTCTAATGAAAACAAATGGGAGTAACTAGCTAGAAAGGGTAGAAATGTCCTTGAATATTTTATTATTTTCCAAACTCTATATAAAGGGAGGAAGACCTTAAGTGGACGTCACATTCAAAACTCCATTCTTCCACCTATTCCACGTGAAACCTTTCCTTCATTTCACTTTCATCCTTTCCTTTTCAAAAGCATAAAGAGACTCCATTCCCCCTTGAAGAATCATGTGTAAAGCTAGCACCTTTAGGAAGAGAAAGACAAGCTTATTAGGAGGTTATAAGGTATGTATGGGGAAGTTTATGATAAAGATAGTTTAAGTGTTATTTGTGTTTGAATAAGTGTTTGAAGTTCTGTGAAATATGACTTGTATCTGAGTAATTATTGGATTTAAAGTTATAGTTACATGATTGAATGTCTGAATGAGGTTTTATGTGTTGTTGAGTGTTTCTATAAATCTCTGTACATGGATGATATGTTTTGTACATGAGTAATAAGCTGAGTTCTATACATGATTTATGTTGATTTTCTAAGTAAATCATGTGAGACAATGACTGGAAGATTTGTATTGAATATCTGAGTTTATGAAAAGAATAAGATATGCATAAGTGAATCAGTTTCATGTGTCTCATAAGAGTTGCCTCAGAGAGGAGGTGTGTCAGATAGTTGCAGGAACTGAGTTCGAGCGTTCAGACAAGAGGAGTCTGAGCTGGGGGTGACTCTTGCGGTGGGAAAATCACGCCACCCATGATGATCACATGAAGTGTGGGTGAGAATCCTGTGCAACACCGTGGTACCCTGACTTATCGTTTCAGTTCTGTGCCACTGGGATAGGGTTATCTTGACAGTTGGTACCACATGATAAGAGTTTAAGAGAATCATGCACATGATAAGAGTTTAAAAGAATCATGCAACATGATAAGAGTCTAAAAGAATCATGCATCTTTGAGGATGTTGTTATGAATATCTGCATATTGAATATATTTTGTTGCTTAAATTATGTTTATCATAAACTTACCCTGTATTTTGTGTCTGTGGTTGACACCTGCTATGACCTCAATTTTATTCGGATGAGCAGATGAATAGCAAAGACAGACCACTAGCAGTTTATAAGAAGAGGATTTTGTTTGAAGATGATATGTTTGAAGATGTATTCTTTTGTTACAGAGTGTTTTGAATTAGTTGTACTATGTAATAGAACCAGTGCCAGTTTGTAATCTTATTATATATATTACTTCAGATTTATAAATATTACTCAGTAATGAAATTTTCTTGGAGTATCAGTTATTGGAAAAATTTTGTTATATTCAGTTGAGTGCTTTTAAGAAAATTGAAAAGAATTTTTCATTAAAAATCAATAATAACAAGATCGTAAGTTGAGGTGTTACACTATCTGTGAGTAAGACACGAGTTACTTGCAACTTAAACATGGAAGAAAAATAGTTTACACTCCCCATCGACTTTTTCTTAAACCTTATCATCCTTATCGCTGATTGAAGAAAGCGTTCAATGGAAGTCAAGACCATGAAACTGCACCGAGGCCGTTAACCGGTGAGGAAGTTCTTGAGTGGGTTCAGGACATTCATACTGTATTTGGAAAGACCCAAAAGAAGATCAAAGGTAATACTTGCATATGGAAGAAGAGGTCGATATTGTTTGATCTTCCATACTGATCTAATCTAGATCTCAGACATTGAATCGATGTTATGCATATGGAGAAAAATGTGTGTGACAGTGTTATCGACACGTTACTTAACATTCATGGCAAGACAAAGGATGGTTTGAACAACGTCAAGATCTTGCTGAGATGGGTATACGGGAACAGTTACATCCTATGTCCGATGGTAAGAAAATTTACTTACCTCCAGCATGTCACACTTTGTCAAGAAAGGAGAAGATTAGTTTCTGTCAGTGTTTGTGCCGAGTGAAAGTGCCAGAATGATACTCTTCAAATATTAAGAGCCTTGTACAGATGAAAGATGTGAAACTAGTTTGCTTAAAGTCTCATGATTTCCACGTGTTGATGCAACAACTGTTAGCCGTGGCGGTTCGAGACATTTTACCTAACAAAGTCAGGCATGCCATCACTCGCTTGTGCTTTCTCTTCAATGCCATTTGTAGGAAAGTCGTGGACCCTGATAAGTTAGATGACTTGGAAGAAGAGGTGGCAATTATCTTGTGTCAGTTGGAGATGTATTTTCCTCCTTCATTTTTCGACATAATGGTTGACTTACTTGTTCATTTGGTGAGGGAAATTAAACTGTATGGTCCCGTTTATTTACGATGGATGTACCCAATCAAGCGATACATGAAGATCTTGAATGGGTATACAAAAAACCTACACCGTCCTAAGCATCGATATTTGAAAGGTACATTGCAGAAGTAGCTGTAGAATTTTGATCAGAGTACCTTGAAAAAGCAAAACCTGTTGGTCTTCCCGAGTCGCAACATGACGAGATAGTGGGAGGAAAGGGTACACGAGGGCTGCTTGTTATAATGCCTGCTTTGCAAGAATTGCAACAAGCTCATTTATATGTCCTCAATAACAGTAATGAAGTCTAACCCTACATGGTTCGTCACCAGGCATTCCTCAAGGAAAGTAATCCAAGAATGACGAAGAATAGGCTGTTGAAAGAGCATAACAAGACTTTCGTTAATTGGTTTAAAGATACAATACTTTGTGATGAATCTGCATCTAAAACAATGAGGAAGTTAGCAGATGGGGCCAAAAAGAAATGTTAGAATTTGGCAAGGGTACGATATCAACAAGTACTACTTCTACACCAAACAACAATATGAGAAGAGCACAATGCAAAAAAGTGAGGTTAGCCTAAGAGCTGAGTCGCAGCACTTCACTACTGTGCATGACCACAATCCACTTTTGGCGTCCTTGCCTTACTATGGAGTCATTAATGGCATCTGGGAGCTTATTATGTTACTTTCACTGTGTGTTTTCAAGAGCAAGTGGGTTAATATCAACAGCGGTGTGAGAACCGAGGACTTCGGGTTTACTTTAGTAGATCTTAACAAGCTAGCTTATCAAGATGAACCTTTCATCATGGCAGAACAAGCTAAACAAGTGTTTCATGTTCAAGATCCATGTGATGAGAGGTGGTCAGCGGTACTATTTGGAAAAACCATTGGTATTAATCTTGACGATGATGATCAACCCTTGATATTGGTGTCACTCAATTGTCGACACCAATGGCTGATGTCAACAGAGAAGATGTTCTTGACGATGTTCATGCAACTTATAATGATCATGATGAAGGAGAATTAATTAACATCACTTAATGTAATTTTCTTAATAACTTTTGTCGACATTTACAATTTAATATGTAACCTTACTTGTCACTTAACTTTACTTATCTTTGCTTTTGTTTTTAAACAGGATAATGACTACGCCACCGACCTCCTGTCCTGGTCCTAAGTCACCAGTTCCTCCTCCTAAGTCACCACCTCCTACTACTGAGTCAGGACCTTCAGTGTGCACGGGGAAGAAGACGAGGAAAGCAACACAGTTGTGTTCACTGGCTACCAGACCTGCTAGTGCTGACAGACCAGTGGTTCATGTCGATCCTGCCACTGGGAGGTCTGATGGTCCTCAAGCGAAGAAATTGAGGACATACCTAGGAATCGTTGCGAGAGACAAGGTGGATGTCACCATTGCTAACTAGAAGGAAGTACCTGCTGCGCAGAAGGAGTTGATCTGGGAGGACATTTAGGTATTACAATTAAATCTCTAATTCGTGATTGGCTGTACTGATTCAAGTGTTTTAAAAGTTGTTCTAACTGTTAAACCCACTTCATTATAACGCAGGCTGAATTTGATATACCTGAAGTGTCCGACCAACGGACTAAGAAGAAAATTTTGTAGACAGTAGGAGAGCATTGGAAGTAGTTCAAGTCCGACTTGACCAGCAAATAGGTCTTGGCACAAGGAAAATGCGATGTCAATGATGTCTGCGAGAAATACGGCATCAATAAGGAAAATGGGAGCAATTTTGTGAGACACGCAGAGCCGCTTCTTGGGAGGCTAGTCCAACCACATTGTTTTACAATTTCACAATTTTGAAGTCAAACAAGCGCTTTATTTTAACCCTGTTTGTTAAATTCTTACAGGATGTTAGAAAGTAGGCCCAGGCGATCCAGAAGCTGAACATCGCCCCTCATGTGTTGTCCCGCGGGGGTTACAAGTTGCTCGAGAAAAGGTTGATGGAGGAAAAACAAAAGAAGCAATTGGAGGGAGCAACTCGTGATGACAGCACGGAGACCATCATTCATACTTCGTCCCCTGTGGGACGACATATCAAATGGAAGCTGGCTCGCACGAAAAAAATCGAGGAGATGACTTTAGAGGCGGTACGCGAGGTTGCTGAAAGGATTGTAATTCAAACAACAATCTCACACACATTTAATGAATTTTTGCATCACAAATGACAAAACTAACGTTCTACTTATTTTGATTGCAGGATTCCCTGGATGAGCAATCCACACAGGGTTCTTTTGTCGCCACTGGACATCAGGATGTCCTGACTGCTGCCATTGGATGACCAGAGCACCCCGGCCGTGTCCGTGGTGCTGGAGCCGGTGTTACCATCACAAAGTACTTTGGACCGACTTCATCATCCTCTCGCAAGTCGAAGTCTGCATCCATGGCGCCTGAAGACTTAGATCGCCTGAAAGACAACATCAGGGTTGAGCTGGAGCAGTCCATCACTGATGTAGTCTCAGGGTGCCATGCAGCCTCCGGAGGTTCAGTCATGTCCTTTTGGTGCCCGTGTCAGCACCAAAGGTAGCTGTGTCGATCCCTCGGGCAATGACCCAGACACGGGTGCATCTGACAGGCGTGGGTTGTATTTGGATGACAATCCTCCCCGCCTTATTGCCCTTGGCAGAGTTTATGAGGGATCGACGATCATGCACAGCGTCCATCTTGGCACTGATCAGATAAAGTTAAGTGTTGAGGAAGTACGCGATGCTGATGCTAGTGTCCCTGTTCCCACTGACGAGGTTCAGTTAGTGGGGCAGGCACTTAACACTTTCCTTGTTTGGCCGACACATCTTGTACAGACAATTTTGGTTAAGGTTTATCATTTTTGCCTTATGTCTTGTCATTTACGAATGATTTGTCATATCTCAAGTTAACCTGATCGTTCACTTTTGGTTGTTAACTGTGTAGGATAAACAAGAATCCAAGGGACCGACGAAACCTATAGATAAGCAGGAACATTTTTCTAATCCCTTGTACCAGATAGCATTGACTATCTCCCATCTTTTCCTTCGACCCTTCCAGGTGTCATGGGACCCAGCGATGTTCGAGGTGCATAGTGACAACTTCCCCTTGTACATCAATCATGAGGATATCTCGGAGATCATCCATGGTGGTCAATGTCTCAACATCTCCGTTATACAATTATGGATTATGTAAGTCACTTTCAATTGAGTAGCATTACTTAGTGAATTGTTTTATGTTGTTCCATAATTGACATTATTTTCACGTTACAATAGGCATATGAATGAATTAAGCCTGCAATCAGATCATGTCGATGTGTATGGATTCCTCGAGCCACAGTCCATATAGAGATCTGGCCAATCTCAATTTCAAATCGAGGACTATATGAAGAAATGGATGCAGAGTTCACAGAAACATGTCTACCTTGCACCGTATTTGAATGGGTAAGTATAAATGAGTATCACAATTTAATTAATGTGTGCAGTATAATAACTTGTTTTTCGACAATGCAATGCACATTGGCAACTAGTAGTTATATGTCCTAAGGCCAATGTAGTCGTCTGGTTCTGTTCGTTACATAATAGGCCTGACAACTACCTTAAAGGAATTATTAACAGGTAGGTTGTAATTTGTAACACATTTATGTTATTTCTATGGCATGAATATGTTAATTGTACACTATGCATGCATGTTTCTATTAAGCAGTGCTTTGAAGGGAGTCCTTGACACTCAAGCAAATAAATCAAGGCTACTACTAAATGGATTGCGCTTAAAGTAAGTCTTCTAAAAAATCATGGTTTATGTATTGAAACATATTTTTATTACTATTTACACTAACAGCGCTGTTAACTTTGACTATGTTTTTCAATTTAGTGTAATAAGCAAAAAGGAAACACTGAGTGTGGCTATTATGTCATGCATTGGATGTCGACAATAGTCCAAGAAGGCTTCTCAGATAACTGGGACATGGTAATTAATTGTCTAATTCAAAACTAATTCTTTTTTATTTGTTTTTGTTTTGTACTTATTAAATTATGTTTTCTTATGTTATGCAGTATTTCACTTATGAAAGATCATTGGAAGCCGACACCTTGAAGGCTATTAGGGTTCAATGGGCGAAATTTTTTCTTAAAATTAGAGATGACATATTAGTAGATTAGGTGCTTATTGGATTTTCAAAACAATTGTATAAACATTTGGTTAGGAAATTCTTTTATGTACAATTGACACTATTGAATTTTATTTGTTATTCAAATATCAATTTATTTTAATGTATTCTGAAATTGCCTGGATCTGCTTTTTAATTTACAGGTTGAAGAACTGGTAAAATTTAAAAAACAGACAAAATATTAAAAAAAATTAAAGAAACAACATCGGTTTTATTGAAAACCGATGTTAACTTACACTACAACATCGGTTTTGCAAAGAAAACCGATGTTGTTACATGAAATCAACATTGGTTTTCTTTGCAAAATCGATATTATTACATCAAATCAACACCGGTTTTGCAAAGAAAACTGATGTTGATTTCATGTAACAAAATTGGTTTTCTTTCCAAAACCGATGTCGTTACATCAAATCAACATCGGTTTTTGATAAAAATCGATGTTGTAGTTAAGTTAACATTCGGTTTTTGATAAAAATCGATGTTGTAGTTAAGTTAACATCGATTTTTATCAAAAACCGATGTTAATATTCCATCATTATGACACCTTTACGTTTTAATTTGTCATATATCCACATCGGTTATTTCTGGAAAACAGATGTTGTTTAGTTTCGTTAACATCGGTTTTCAAAAATGATGTTAACTTGCACACTTTCATCGTCGCCTGATTCAACATCGGTTCAAAACCGATGTGGAATGTCAAAAATAACCGATGTGGAAGGCTGTTTTTCTAGTAGTGTTGAGGGGAGTCACTACCAATGTTTATTTAAGAAAAACGTCAAAAAAATCAAAGAGATAAAACATGGTCTACAATTTGAGAGAAAAAAAGTTCGAGAGTCATTTACGCACGGAAAAGGTATTAGCACCCCACATGTCTGTCATGAAGATGGCAACCTTTAATCGAGTGTGCTAAAAATAGTGACTTTTGAATTATTTATCTTTCTTCTAGAATATGAATTATGGCTTTTTTTATATTTTTGTTTATTCAGAAAAGAAAATCACATTTTTATTTTTAGAAAAAAGAGAATTTTATATATTTTTTTTAGTTTTTTAGGTCGACAAGGGGTTTGCCCTCGCTCCTACGTATCCTCAAGTACAATGAGGAAATCAAACTTACGTAGTTCTTTGATGGAAAATAGCTTATGTGTTAGGTTGATTTTATTGAGGGAAAAAAAGGTGCATGAGCAGAATAAAAAGTGTAAATTTAGTGTTTTTTTATTTTTGCCTCACACTTAACAAAAACCAGCTAGGTCCAAAAATGGTAGAGGGTGGTGTGTGTAGAAAAAATAGAGGCATAAAAAGTAGTTTATGTTTTTGTTTTATTTCATTTCAGATTTAATAAAATTGGGCTCAGCCCAACATGGTAGGGGGTGCATGTGTAAAAACAAACGGTGCAAATAGCAGTTTGTTTTATTTAAAAAAAAAAAAAAACAACAATAAGAAAGGGGAGAAGAAAGGGAAAAATAGGGAAGAAGAAAAGAATGAAGGGATACTTGGAAACTTCTCTTCTTTCACTAGTTGTAGTACCAAATGACACAACTTTGTTTACTCTTTTTATTTTTTATTTTTGGATTTGGATCTTCTTTTTCTCTTCTGTCTTTCATTCCTTTTTTTTCTTCTTTCTTTCGTTTATAATTTTCTTCTTTCCCGTTTTATATTTTTCTTTCCCCTTTTTTCTATTCTCAGGATTCATTTTTTAATTTATTTTATTTTTCTTTTTCTTTTTTAATTTTTCTTTCTTTTTTTTATTATGTTTCCTTTCTCTCTCTCTTTTTTTAATATTTTTCTTTCTCTTTTTTTTTATTATGTTTTTCTTTCATTTTTTTCTTTTTTTTTTGGACCTGGACAGTATTAGGATACGACAACTTGATTCTTGGATGACTTGGTACACTTGGCAACGACTCAATAGATACTAGTTGTTTCTACAAAATCCAATAGAATACATTCTGTAGTTGGAGATGTTTATAAGATTCAATGCTCATCTTTTGTTAATATAATATAAGAAATTGGTAATAATGAATGTTCACTCTTGGAAGACAACTATTCAATGGGAAGGAAAACATATATATCCTATAAAATTTATATTTGCAAAAGATAATTTTTAAAACTAGCATTAATATAAAATGTTGAAGCCACATGCATTAGTTTATTTTGCGCGAGTCTTTTACACCTTCCCATTCAATCCTTGCATTAATTTTGGTTTAGGGATGTTCACAGGTCGGTTCAAATTGGTTTTAGTCAAATTCAGGACCTAATTCAATTAAATTTGATCGGTTTGATTTGATTCAGTTTTTGCAAATTTTTTTAAACCCAACCCAACCCAACTCGTTCATGAACGATTTGGTTTGATTCAGGCCAACACTACCCATTTTAATTTGATCCTTTTTTTTTCTCTAAGAACTACTATTTTATATCATCATTCATTCAAATATCCAATACAATTAACACAATATTATCAAATGTCTGAATCACAACTATTTCCTCAAAATTAAAACAAAAATATTCTTCAACAAGATTTATTATAATAGTCTGAATCACAACGATTTCTTACAAACAAATTTCTTGCAATAAACTTTGCTGCAATTAGATCTGTTGCAACCAGATTTGCTGAAACAAATGAACAAAATATGATCCATTAATATTATAAACATGGTAGAAAAAATAAATATGAGAAAAGGTGAAACAAATAACAATGTACCTGAAAGTAATATCTTAAGAAGTTCTAACACTTGCCGTTTCAACACTTGGAGTCCTAATATTAGCACTATTTAAAGACAAATCAAACAACTCTAAAAATTTAACACAACCCTATTAGCACAAAAGTTAATTGATATTTTATACAAATATAGAAAATGAAATAAGAGATGACACACTTGATTCAATCTTTTCCGCTTCATTTATTTCAACTTGCAAGTCATTAACATTTTGTTTAACAGATCTAAAGCCAATTTTGGACACAAATTAGAACTTCAACAGTAGTGAGACTCAAGGAACTACGAATGAATCTAGAATTTTATCCTCTGTACTAAATGCAGTATCAGATGATACAATAGATATAGAAGTGACCAATATATCTTTAGCCATATAGGAAAGAATGTAATCATCTTCAATATCATCCTCTAAATACATATCTAACTCATTTATTTTGCACCTCACCCTATTTAATTTTTTCTTCATTTTCATTCTAAATTCATTTTTTGTTTTGGTTTTAATATATATATATATATATATAATAAAATTTATATTTTAATTATAGGTTAGGTTAATGGATCAACGGATTTATAAATCCAAACTCGTGACTCAATCTGTACATGAACGATTTTGATCGATTCGATTCAATTTTAACCTAAATATATAAATGATCAAATCCAAACTATTTAAATCGATACGAATCAATTTGAATTCACGATTAATCCGTAAATGTGAAGACACTATTTTGGTTGAACACACTGCTGCTGGTATGCTTATGGATAAAATATTTCTGCCCATAGCAATCATAAATGTTGTTCCAGTATGATTTAATCTGAATCATTTTATGTTTGATGTTGCTGTGTCAACCAATACCAGCATTTCCCGCAAAGGTTAAAATAATACCGACAATAATTTTCTCCAGAATTTAATTAAAATCCTGCATCTATATCGATTTTTTTTTAAATCATGCATTTCAGCCTTCTTCAGCAGCTTGATGGACTCATTCCGTTCTTTTTTGGACTTTTGAAAAAACATTATTTATCTTAACGCTGAAGATTATATTAATTATTCTTTATCAATTACATTTTTATTTATTTTCTTGTCTTTAATTATTTAGACATAAATTTATTGTGGAATGGAAAAAGAAGAGTAAAAAAAAAAAAAAATCAACAACTATTTTATTAGGATAAAAAAATATAATATTTATTAATTTCTAGAAAATAATAAAAGACAAATATTCTATAAAAAAAGAACGGAAGCACTAGTGTATAAATTAAATTTTCCATCTGTCTCTACCTCGTGTGCTCCAAAATCCAACGCAGAGATTGACATCCTTCCAATGATTATGCACACAAGTCAAACCACCCAAAAAATAGAGAAAGAGAAACATTTCAACAAAACACAACCTAGTGCCTTAAAATAGATTGAACTGTTTATAATCTCTATGCTCAAGCTCATGTACGCATAAAACTCCATTCAAGTAAATTAAATATGCTAGAGGAAACTGCTACTTCCCATGCATTTTTTAAAGTTTAATACCACCATGTTGCTCATGTAATGATAAATTTAAACAAAAGATTTCCAGTATATTTATTTAATTGAATTACTCTTAGCCAGTCGTTCCTCTTAATTGGCAGTAACCTAGATTTAAAGTATTTCATTTTTAAATCTTTTTGCAAGTGCTTATAGCGTCTTTAATTTTAAAGTGCTAGTAGCATTTTCCTGGTATGTTGTTTTTGGACAGGTTACCCACAAAGTTAAACTTGCATAAGAGGAACATTATTAATAGTAGTCGGGACTAGGGAGTCAAATTGTGGATTGTGCCTTAATGCTCAAGAATTTCTCTTCACTTGCGTTTTTCCACTTACCCTTTGACATATTAGGCTTAAATCTCAATATATAAGAATTTTGTTGATGAATGATTTGTGAGTATCTTTTTAAATGCTCAATAAACCTTACTTATGCTGCAAGATTGGTTCCAAGGATGACCATATGTAATAGTAATTATTTTAAAAATAATCATATTTGAACATCTTTTAAATATAAACACCTTATTAATATTAAATTTTCTTGTTTTATCACATCATATTATTTATCATGGTTATTTTTCCTCTATTCTATTTTTGGATTATTTTTAAAATAATTATTTTTAAAGTCATTAAATTTATCTTATATAATGATTTATAATAGGATAATAGTATAAAAAATTTACACTGTAAAATATATATATATATATATATATATATATATATATATCCATTTCTTTAGTTCCCTAAGTATCAAATAACATGGTTGTAAAAAAAAGTATAAAATAACATGTGCTTATGCTCTACTCTAGCAAGCATTTTGCATGACAGTTCTTTAGATACAGTTTTTATGAGTAATCCCCGAGTGCTTTGATTAAGGTTGTTGCTCTGCTATGGTGTCATGGGAGTCCATCTCCCTTGTACTCTTATTTTCTTGGGCTTAGGCGCCGTTTTCAATAAAAAAAAAAAAAAAGTATCAAATAACATACAAGGTCCACAAATCGATTTTGTTATTTTAAGCACGTACCAAAACTATTGAGTCAGCTTCAGCTTTCAACGTCATTAATTAACTTGGAACACGAACACACGATACAACAACCTGTGCCGTCAACGAGTCAAAGAGGCATGCATTGGGCTTCTTTTGAACTGACTAGATATAATAAAATTTAAAATTTTAATTTGATTGTTTAATCCTATATTCATATTCATTTTATTGAATTCTTTACAACGAGATCAAATAGCCGGCCGCCAGCAAACCATGAACCAGGCTTCCCTCAACTACCATCAAGACCCAAAACTCGTACGTAGCTATATTTTATATCACTTTTGTTTAAGTGGGATGACAAAGTTGTGAGTTGCTACATATAGAATATGAGTATGACACACAACATATAGCTGATATAAGGGAGTCAGCATGGGCAATTTAAAGAGGTAGATTATCCACTAATAAAATCAAATCAAACATGAGAGACAGGATAAGAAATTTAAACAACAAACAAGTTAATAAATGAAAGTCTAAAACCCAAAACAAAATGCATTTTAATCATTAGTTAGCACTTAGAGATGGTATTACGAAATTTGATTAGTCAATATATATATATATATATATATATATATATATATATATATATAGTTTATGCTTTACAACCTCCACAACATTGTCCTTTCAACCAGCCCAAGGACATCGAATGTAACCACTAGTGCATTGATCAAGATATTGAAGCAAATCACCTCTGGATGATGACCTATAATTAATTTGATAATTCGATCCTTATCAATTAAGTGATAGACTATACGATGCTTTCACTGTCTCTAAAGACACAAACTCGATCAAGATCTCTACACAGAATTCTATATATAGACATATTTCATGTGGTACATGCAAAAGGCAACAAACATGCACTCATCACACTTGTTAGCGTAAAATCACTACAATTTATTTATTTAAAAAATCAAATAAATGAAACCTTGGAAATGAAAAAACACCAAAACCATATCATAAATTTCGGTTCCAATACATATAACTCAACCCAACCAACACCTCCACAATGGCCTCCTCCACCTTCTCCAAATCCGAGTAATGCAAAGTTTGCATCAACAACACCGTGGGCTTCGTCTCAAACTTTTGCTTCTCTAAGTTCCTCTCCGCCTGCCACCTCACCATGTCATGAGCCACTGGCACCAATATCTCCATCACCTCCGCCGCCGCAACGTGCCATCGTGTCGCCACCGCCGAATGCTCCTCTTCTCCGCCCTCCAATTTCTCCCATTCCAACCACTCACTCTTCAACTTCCCCCTCAACTTCACCTTCAACCTCCCGGGCAACATATTATACAACGCAACACGCGCGTCGTTCCCAATCGCGGCATCAGGTGCGTGCATGCACCGTTCCGCCAACAAAATAACGTTGGCATACCTCATCGAAAGCCCCGCCCCGCCAACCGTATTCGCCGGCGCCAGCCTCATGACGAGGTTATTACTTGACACCTCGCCGCCCTCCGGTGGCGGCGCGTGGTGGAACCGGAAAACCCCTGTAGGAGCGCCCTTCCTCGCGATACAACAACCCCACGTGCGCTTCTTCAACGCCTCCTCGGTTTGGTCGAACATGCAAAGGTTCATCCTATACATTCGCGATGCTCAATCCGACAACAACTCTTTTCGAAAATACGTCGTTTTACAACACCATTTTTGTTGTTGTTTTGATTTCTACGTTTGACATTGTCCGTAATAAAGGTTCCGAAAACCGAACATATTCTGTTGTAAACAATGCAAACGATTCTCGCCATGAGCCCGACAACCTTGTCAAATGTCTGATTCCAAAGCGAAACCTGCTTGAAATAAACAACCTTCTCCGATAAAACATGATCTTATCATTGAAGCATTCAACCTTCACTTTTAGGCCATGGTTTTCCCTAATGGCTCTCCACTTTTGCATCTTCCTCTCCGAAGCTTCCATCTCCGTGAGCGACTCCATCGCCTTGTGGAGGCTCCGTGTGGCGCGTACGAGCTTTTCCATGTTCTCAATTTTGCTCTCCACGTCCTTTGTTCCGAACCCGAGCTTCCCGGCGTCGACGGCCTCGAAGCAGCGGGCGACGTTGCGGTCGGAGCAGCGCGTGGCGAGATGGGAGACTGTGGCGGCGGAGAGGTTGAGGTCCTCGAGGCGTTCGGCGCAGGCGAGGGTGAGGAGGAAGCAATCATCGCGGGAGTTGAGTTTAGAGACGGATTTTGACCTAATGATGTGCCGGCGGAGGTGGAGGATTTCTTGGTGGTCAAGGGAGTTGTAGAGGGAGATGAGGCGGCACATGGTCTTGGCGGCGTCAAAGGCGAGGATGCCGAGGGTCTCCGGCGGCGGGGACGGGTCGTCGTCGTGGTGGAAGAAGAGGCAGCAGAGGTTCGCCGCCGCCCCGGGACAACGAGCCATGCCTTGGCTTAGGGTTGGGGGGACGGCCAGCCACACCAACACCGCGCTTTCTTCTCCGTCTCTCTTTTTCTAGGTTTGAATGGTCTGAATCATTTGACGAAAAGAAAATTTGTTATTTAAGTTTTGACCGGTCCTTTGACTGAAATTTGGTGGTGGCGTATGTGTTGGCTGATGGGGGTTGTGTCAAATTGAAATTATTGTATTTTTTTTTTTTATAAAAAAATTGCCACTTTTGTGTGTTTAACAAAAACAAAACAAGAAACTAAATGGACTAAATCACTAAATTGGTCGAGATGTATGTTGGGTTGGCTCTCGGCATGGGGAGGTTGTTTTTGGAGATTTGGTTGCGAATATATATATATATATAAGATTTAATTTTATAAAGTAATCAAATGTGATAATCCTATATTTATCTCCTTTAAGATTATTATTAAATAATATATATCAATTCAATTACTCATTCAAATAAATATTATTATATTCTATTATATAAATAGATTATATTTTATTATTCATTATTCAATTAGTGCCTTATTCAATCTACAATAAATATTAGATACAATCAATTAAATTTGATTTAAATGGATATTAATTATATAATTATTGTAAGTTAATTACTTGAAATCAATCTCACGATTTCAAATGCAATCAATATCAATTTAATTTTGTAAATTTGTATTAACTTATTAGTAATTATTAAAGTTGATTATTGATGACAAATCAAACCATTAAATTTTAAAATGATTTTATCAATCAATTATTTTGTAACAATGCACAAATACAAAGATTTAACCCATAATGATTTGATCAATAATAATAATTCAATTGTTATATATTAAGTGAATTTTGGTATCATGATTTCTTTTATACTCTTTTTCCATTTTTATAAATTCAGATTTTAAACTCTCTTCTATTTTCACGCTTCGTCCTTTTCTTACTCTTCATTTTTTTTTGTTAATGCTACGAGAGATGATCATCTTTAAAACTTTAAAAAATCTTG
>PYAF01001718.1:0-37156 GCA_007407185.1 Glycine tomentella | reverse complement strand
CATTTAAGTCTTATGTATTATTACAATAGTTTGAATAGAGAAATTGATTAATACAAACAAAAAACACAAGTACATGACCTTTTTATTCTTTTTCAATTTTATTTGAATATTATTTTACACAATTTATTTAATATTTAGTATTAAAAATTTATTTTTTAATGTTATTTTACATTTTGTTTACTTTTAACCTATTATTTTTTCAATTTCATTTTTATTATTTTCTTTTGAAATAGTTAATTACTTAAACTTTTTATTCCTTTTATTTTATTAATTTCCAATGGAACAAATACATCGACCTTTTTATTCTTTATCTACTGTAAGTTTTTTTATTTATGTTTTTCAATTTTATTTGAATTTACTTTACACGTTTTTTAATGTATAATATTGTAAATTTATTTGTTATTGTTATTTTACATTTTCTTACTTTCAAACTATTGTAATAATACATAAGACTTAAATGAGAGGTTTTGAGCAAATAAGATAAGAGAAGTTTTATTATATTATTACAACAAGGTTTAATTTATATTTACTTTTTCTTTTTTAGTTTATATATTTACTTTTTCTTTAATAATAATATTTCTTTCTTTTCTCTCTTTTTCAAATAAATTTATCTTTTCATTATTTTTTATTTGATTTAACTTTTTTAAGTTAAGATTATATTATTTTCCTTTTTTCTAATTTATCTTTTTTTTCAGTTACACAAAAGGATTCAAAGGATTCTTTTTTATTTAAAAAAAAATTCTTCCATACTAGAAAAATAATCTTGCTCAATCAAACCAAACGTGTTAAATCTTAACATTTTATTAACATTAGTTCCATAAATAAATGAATAATATTTTGACTAAAATCACATTAAATTAAATTCTAAATAGTATGATTCATACCCAAAATATTACAGTTAAATTATAAAGAAACAATAAGCATAGTTAAACATCTATACTAGACGATTAAGCACACTAGCATAAATTTCTTTCCGAGTTTTAGGAATCCAAACGCTTCATAGTTCAAAGCAAAAAAATCACGATATTTCACAAATAGAGACAATCAACTTTGCCACAAAACAATGTTCGCTTGTACAAGTAACAAATGAATAATAAAGAATAATTTGGATATAAATTATCCAAAATTTCAAAATTATATTTTCAAATTTTTAATCTAATTACAAAACTAGATTGAATAATAGAAAAAATTAAGTGTTCATGTAAAAAAAAAAAAATCATTTGTGAATAGTAATTTAATGACGGTAAAATTAGCGGTAATAGACAAATTAATGTCTTTTACTAAGCCCCATGAAGTTATAGAGAATAGTGCAATTAGTATTTAGTATGACAATTCCTTAATTTACTTGTGAATATTGGTTGTAATTTTTTAGTATGTAATTTTTTTATTAAAATAAAGTCATTAAATATATAATAACACGATTATAAAAAAAATTAAAAAATATTAACTAAATCAACTTTTTTAAAAGAAAGTCAAAATGAAGCATACAAGACGTCACTAAAATGAAGAAGATTCTATCTAGTAGGACAACACTCCAATAATAACAATTTTATGAAGCATGTGAGTATATCAAAATATATTTAAACATTTATTGTCATTTATTTTTGCTAAGTTATTGACATATATATTATCATACATTTATTAAAATTTAAATTAAATAATTAATAATATATTAACAAGTCAAAATAATATAAAAAATTACTTCTATAAATTATAAAACATAAATTTATTATTCAAGAAAAAGTTAGTGTGTGCTTTAAGTAAGTACTCCAAAATTTATTTGTGATGAAGGCTTGTTACATATGGATATGGATAGGCTATTATATTTATCTATATTGTTTTTTATCTTATTTTTTTATTACAATATTTATTATATCTAACTTTTACTTTCTCCAACTTATGTGTTATCTTAATGTTTCTCTTTATAAATTGGTGTTGGCCACATTATCTAATGACGAAACTAAGCATAGTTTTTCTTTTTTTTTAAAACATCTTTAATGTTAGATCTTGAAGAAAGATTTTAAGTTTAAGAGTTGTTATCTCAAGTCTCCATCGTGGAGATTGATTTTTTTCACAAGAACCTTGAAAATCTAAAAAAAAATATTTTTTTAATGTCTAATGTGTGTTTGCATGCATGGTATACGTCCTGAAATTTTGATAATTGAAAATAAATGTTTGATGTATTTTTGTATTATTTAATTACTTTATTAATTTGAATTAGTTGAATTGTTGTGTAAATTATCATTGTGCAAGTGTTTGATGTGGGTGTTAGAAGTGGGCGTTAGGTTATGTGGAGTTTGATTGATCTACATTGAAACTGTGTGATTCCGAGTTTGACCTAAAATATGTTTTAGTAAAATCATGATCCTGGATTGGTTAATTTGTTTCATGTATGCAAATGTTGACCGTTGGGAGCGAAATAACATATGGAACATGAAATTTCAGCTTTTCATAGAAGCAATGGAATTTGTTAAAACTGGGTTAGCTTGCCCAGGCGAGAAGAATTTCACCCAGGCGAGTATAGTCGGCTGCAAAAACGTTCAGTAGTGTGAAACCACACATTTTCACTCTTTTTCTTCTTCAAAAACTCACTCAAGCCCTCAATCCTCCTCCTCCACCATCCACAACCACCGGTGACTGCCACGAGCCGCCATCACTTGTCGTCGGACCACCGCATAGAGAGGAATACTTTAATCGGAGCGGAATCTTCAAAACTCAACTCGAGGATTCGGTAGAGAACAGATCCTCCAATCCTCCTTTCGTGGTTTCTTTAAGGTAACCATGATCTTCTTGTCTTATCCTAGTTAGTTTGAGTCTCTCATAGTATCTTTTGTGACTTAACTACTGTTATTGGATGTTTTTACACTTCCTTTGATAAACCTTTAAAAATGAGACATTGTAAAAGTTATCTTTTTATAATATTGATATTGTTTTTGTGACCTTCATTGAACCCTGATCACATTGATGTGATCAAAATTTCAAAATGGTGTGTCTTTGATGTAGACTCTAAAAACATCATTTTAGTCCCTTTTAAATTTGAATAGGTATTTGACCCCGAGTATTAATATTAACCTTGTCTTCGAAATCTATATTAAATTGTCTTTGATTTGGTATATAGAGCTTTGCATTTGGACTAAAGCACGTGAACCCGAGAGATTTCAAAATGACGCAACAACGAGCTAATAGAGGGATATATATAGGTGATGAGAGTTTCTTATTTGTTTACAGCTTTTGATATTATAGTTGGGGTCAGGGAACTCAATTATGGGGATGTACGTCTGTCCCTATTGAATGTTGATTTTCAAGAAAAACTATGTTTTAAACTATTGAGATGAGA
This sequence comes from Glycine tomentella, assembly GCA_007407185.1. NCBI lineage: Eukaryota > Viridiplantae > Streptophyta > Magnoliopsida > Fabales > Fabaceae > Glycine > Glycine tomentella. Next base: position 33,819 of record PYAF01001718.1, on the reverse strand, counting down.
TATATTTGTTATTGATGAATGAAACTGTAAATGATGTTGTTGTTGTAATGATTAGATTTTTTGGAAAAAGTCTTAATTACATAGGAGACTCTGCTCAAAATTTTATAATTTGTTCTCCTATTTACTTCTCTATTAAATTTTAAATGGGCATAAGAAGTTGTTTTGTATATTATAGTTCTTATCTTTAATTCAGAATTTTCCTAAAATATCAGTCTTGTGGTATTATGGATTGTGAATGTATGAGATTTGTGTTGTCTGAAGACCTGAGGAATGTGAATCCCAAACGTGTTATATGTATATATGTGGAATGTGATTGTTTGTGATGTTGATGATATTGAAATGAGATTATGTTGATGATTATATTAATATGATATGATGACATTGAGATGAGATGATGATGATGATGATGATATTGAGATGAGATGATGTTGATGTTGATGAAGTTTTGTGATGGATGTATGTTGTGTATGTACATGGGGGTGTAGTGACCTGTTGGATATCCCTAGAGAGGAAAGATGATTGGTTTAAGAATTTTAAGCATCCCTAGAGAGGAAAGGGTTTGCTTAGAATATTTAACTATCCATGGTCAGTGCATTGATGATGCCCATGTTTCATACTTCATAATTGTATGAAAATAGTATAAATGGTGGTAGTAAGTACCATGGTTTTTCATGAGGAAAAAATACGGGTATTTGGGGGCATATCACTTAGTTTGGAACTCCGTTGTGACTCAGGCTGATTACCATGGGGGGAGTTGCTTGTGCACAACAGGGTGACCTCGACCAATCACTACATCATTTTCCTAAGTGAGAGTGTCATGTGGGCACACTTAGGCTATTTCCTGACGAATGGTATCACATTGCATTTGAGAGTTGGGTCAGGTGCATGCATTATTATGAGCATAACTGATTTGAATTGTGGAAAACATTGATGACTAGTTTGTTGAGTTGATGGATTATTGAGAATGATTGTGGTTATTATTATGATTTTCTTGCCAATCATTGTCATCTGGTGTTTGTTGATCTTATATAATAAATTCACCCTTGCAATTTTGTACCTTATGGTTGGTACCTGTGATGATCGCGAACCTTCGTTCGTGGGAGCAGATGAGTAACAATAGGTGATGTTGGAGGTAGATCCTTTTATTGGAGCCGCCAAACCAATGTGATAATGTTGGAATTTATTTTGGGAGAGAGTTGTATTTTGTTATCAACTCTTTCTTAGTTTCTTCTTTGATTCTCTTAATCGGGCATGTAAATCTCAGGCTTAGATACATATAAAAATTGAATTATGTTTTGACATATGAATGACAAATAATGGTTCAATATATATATATATATGTATGTATGTATGTATGTATGTATGTATGTATTTATGTATTTGTGTGTTGTCTGGTGAGTGTATTAATTTGAAAAATTTACTCATTCTCATAATCAAATTAATGGAGTTTTCATTTAAAATTGAAATTACACATTTAGAGTTGTAATATCGTAGCGACAAGGCGGGTCGTTACACATGGTCTGTCCCATGTCAAGATAAAGGAGGAGGATTGGTGTCATGTGTTGCAAATTGAAAGCAAAAAACAAATATATTTATGAGATGAACCATTATGATATTTCTTTGGGCATACCCTTCATAGAGACAAGTTACATTAGACCTTGGGTGTAGCAAAAAATGGGCTAGGGCCCTTGCCACAACACAAGGCGTTGCATTGGTCTCGGGATGTAGTGATAAATGAGCTAGGGTCTTTGCTTCAAGGCAAGACACTAGGTCTTCACTCGGATTTGGTGAGAAGTAGGTCAGTGTCCCAACACGCAGATGGGTGAGCATGGCAGGCAAACATCGTCCAGGGGTTAAGGATGTAATTGGGAAGCTGAAACATAGGAAGCTTAATGGGTAAACTGAGAGAGTTAACAAATATTTTTTCCAGAAGGAATATGAATATCGTTTGCTTGCAAGAAACTAAGTGGGTTGGAGAAAAGGCCAAGGAAGTGGATGGCACCAATTTCAAGTTGTGGTATACAGGTATAAACAAGAATCGAAATGGTAGAAGTTTCCGAGATAAAGTCATTGATGTCAAAAGGAAAGGGGACATAATTATGTTGATTAAGCTTGTAGTGGATGGTTTAATTTTAAATATCTTCAGTGTGTATGCACCTCAAGTTGACTGCAATCAAATGATAAAGAACCAATTTTGGGAAGACTTGGGGGAGGTTTTGAAAGGGATACCACAAGAGGAGAAGATTTTCCTAGGAGAAGATCTAAATGGTCATGTTGATAAAAACAATGGAGGTTTTGATAGAATTCATGGAGGTTTTGGCTATGGGACGAGAAATAAGACTGGAGAAGATATCTTGAACGTTGCTCTAGCTTACAATTTGATGCTAGCGAACACTTTTTTTCGAAAAGGGAGTCTCATCTTATCACTTGCTATAGTGGCCAAAAATCGTAGTCAAATTGATTTCTTTATGGCTAGAAGAAAAGATAGAAATTCTTGTATCGACTGCAAGGTCTACCCTAGAGAGTGTGTCTTTACGCAACATAAGCTGGTAGTTCTAAAGTTTTGGTTCAATAAAGTACTTAATATGAGGAAGAGGCTCAAAACCCAAGGATAAGATGGTGGAAGCTAAATGAGAAAAAGCAAATAGAGTTCAAGGAAAACATGTTGCATGAAGGACCGTGGGAGTCTGTTGGAGAAGCAAATGAAATATGGAATGACATGACTACGTGTATCCAAAAGTTTGGGAATGAGGGTACTGGGAGAAAGCAAAGGAAACATGGTGGTGGAATGGAGAGGTGCAGGAGGAAATTAAACAGAAGAAGGAATCCTTTAAATCTTTGCATAAAAGTCTCAATGATGAGAACTTGCAAAACTTTAGATTAACGAGAAAAATGCAAAGAAAATAATGCGGGAAGCTAGAGGCAAGGTTTTCGTCGATTTGTATAAAAATCTTGAGAGCAAGGATGGTGAAAAAGATATTTACAAACTTACAAAAATCAGGGATAAGAAGAGTAAAGATCTCACTCAAGTTATATGCATCAAGGATGACAATAAAAAACTTTTGGTAAGAAATGAAGATGTAAATGAAAAATGAATGAACTACTTTAAAAAAATAATGGGGATGACAATAAAAGTGAGGTGGACTTGGAGAACGCTTATGATGATCTGAATAGAAGATTTATGTATATAATTAATCCACATGAAGTTAAGGAGACTTTAAACAAGATGAAGAATAATAAAGATTTGGGACCCAATGATGTCTCTATTGAAGTGTGGAGAAGCCTAGGAGATGTGACAATAAAATGGCTGACCAATCTTTTCAATAAGATTTTTCAAACAAATAAGATGTCTGATGCTTGGAGGAAAATTATGCTTGTGCCTATTTACAAAAACAAGGGAGATATACTGAATTTTCTAACTATAGAGGCATTAAGCTTATGAGCCATACTGTGAAGTTGTGGAAAAGTGATTAAACATCGTTTGAGGAGAGAGACCAAGGTTTCTGTAAATTAATTTAATTTATGTCAAGAAGATGTACCATGGAAACCATTTTCTTGATGCTACAATTAATGAAAAGGTATCGAGAAAAGAAGAAAGACTTACATATGGTGTTCATAAATTTTGAGAAAAAAATACGATAGGGTCCCAAGAAAAGTTTTATGTTAGACTCTTGAGAAGAAAAAAGTACCATTAAAGTATGTAAATGCAATCAAGGATATGTATGATGGGGCAACCACATGTGTGAAAGCTTGTAATGGAACATCAAGTTATTTTCTTATCACGGTAGGTGTACACCAATGTTCGACACTTAGTCCTTATCTTTTTGCTTTAGTGATGAATGAACTAACAAAAGATATTATGCTTACTGATGAGACCAAAGATGGTGTTAATAGGAAACTTGAATCGTGGAGAAGCACTTTGGATTCTAAAGGATTTACGTTAAGCTATAACAAAACTGAGTATATGAAGCGTGAGTGCAAAATTGTGATTCCGTTGCACAACGGAATCATGATTCCATTTTAACTACAAAAATAAAAAAAAAGTACCTAACAAAGTGTGAGTGCAAAGAGTGAAGAGAAGAAAGAGAAAAAGGGAGAATGAGTGATGAAAGGAGAAGAGGGAGAGGAGAATGAAGAAAGGGAAAGAGGGGGAGGAGAATGAAGATAGGGAGGTGGGGAAGGGTGGAGTGAGAAATGATAGTTTGATAATTGCTCTTGACTGGTAGGAGCCAAGAATAATTTTGTTAGAGTCAATAGTAACATCTTTGAAACAATTGCGCTGAAAGAGTGCATATTTGATTCCAATAATTTCTTAAAAATAAAAAGATACAAACTGCCCAATGGACTGTAATGCCAAAAATATTATACAACAATGATACCGGGCTCAATAATCATTTTGCACATTGGCTCAACTCTTCAACCACATGGATGAGTTGATGACCGATAGTTGCTCAAGCAGAATAAATGAATGTACAATGAATGAAAAAAAAGAATAAATAATGTTTGTAGTTTTTAGGGTAAATATTCATTTTCGTCTCTGAATGTGTAGAGTGCTAACAAATTCATTCCCGAAAGATGGAAATTCAAATTTTTGTCTCTGAAAGTGAAAAAAGTGCGACAAATCTATTTCTCTGTTAACTTTCATCTGTTACCGTTAATTGAAAGAGCTTACTGACACATTCAGGGACGAATTTGTCAGCTTTCTACCCAAAATATAATTTAATCTTCATATTCTTCCCGTTTTAATCATTGCAAGCATAAAATTATAATAAACACTTAAAAATTAGGAAAATAATCATAAGTTAAAACAAACATAATAATAAGTATAATATTGATTATAAGCATAATTTGTTTGTTGCTCTGAAATTTCTATTGTAACAACATTAGATAATGACACAATCAAGTTGAGTCTCATTTTTTTTGTAAGGATTAATTTAATGACTGTGCATTTTAATTTGTTTGACTCATTTTGGGTAAGATATTATCTCATAGTTTTGCTTTGAAATTTCTATTGTGACAGTACCTTACCTAAAATATGATACTCAAACAAAAATGTACAACCATTAAGTTAATTCTTACAAAAAAAAAGTCCTATCTTGATTTTGTCATTACCTAATGTTATTACAATAAAAATTTCAGAGCAACAAACAAATTATGCTTATTAATCAATATTAAGTTTATTATTATGTTTGTTTTAACTACGCTTACTTCCCTAACTTTTAAGTGTTTATTATAATTTTATACTTGCAATGATTAAAAAAGAAAGAATATGAAGATTAAAGTATATTTTGGGTAGAGAGCTGACAAATACGTTCCTAAATTTGTAGAATGCTGACAAATTCGTCCCTTAATGTGCCACATAGACTTTTTTTAATTAACGGTAACGGACGAAAGTTAATGAAAGGATAAATTTGTCACATTTTTTTCACTTACAGGAACAAAAATTTGAATTTTTATCTTTCAAGAACGAACTTGTCAACACTCTACACATTTAAAAATAAAATGACTATTTATTCTAATTTTTATGTAACCAAGATCATGTGCTCTGCCCATAAAAAAACATAATGTGGTCCATGTATTGTTATTTATTTGAGTGTTTCTTCATAGATCCATTGAAAAACTCGAGTAGTGTAACGTCTATATAATTGAAACTGTCTCTATATATACATTAATGTAATTTGACATTGAACTTCTTTGTTTTGAGGAAATTTGACACTGAACATAAAATTATGCAAAAATGCTACTTTTATTAAAACTCGTGATATAGGAGTAGAGTGCTTTATCAATTGTACTTTCTACAAACATCCGATTTTTAACGTGTCAAGCATATAAAGCGAGATTTTTTTTTAAAAAAAAATTCACTTGAATTTTGAGAAGATAAAATTAAAGACATATTCCACAATCTTTGATTTGTAAATGGTCTTTTAAACCTTTCTTGAGACACTTCATCCAAATGATACTTGAGATATTTCTTGAAGGTGCTATCTGCTATGGTAAAATTCATTAGCTTTTCTTTGTTTTATCAAATAAAATATTGTTGATTTTGATCAAAACTTTGAGGGCTAGATGATGTTGGTTCTAAGAAACATAAATACTCCGGGGTTGGTGGACCTTAATTAAAAGGATGTATGATTACTTTCATCACAAATTTTTATTTTTAAAAATATGTAAATGGGTTCATGAATTATGTACCTTTGTTAACCTTCTTAGTACCTATGTAAGTGGGTTAACTTACTTAATAGTTCTACTTCTATTATTGATTCGACATGCAGTTAACGCTAATCAAAGGCAAACTCATCTCTATATCTATAGTAGAATAAAACCTGAATTACATCAATCACTAGTTTTCACAAGTGTCACTCGTAGGTTTACTTTAACAGTCCAAATATTCTCACCAATCGTTTCCAAAATTGGCAAAGAGTCTCATCCAATATTTGTTGACCACCAGATACTTTGTCTCGCTACATTAATGAAGCGTGACCTCTGCTTTGTGGGCTCTGCCCTTTGGTGTTCTTTCAATTCATTCTTTTTGGTAGTTGAACCTAGCTTCATTGATATTTGGCAACAAACCTCCTACATAACCAACTGCATGCTCCTTTAGAAAAAGCTCTTTGACCACTTCAAGGACAACCTCAATGAACTAAGAGCTTACGTGTGCAAGGTTTGCACCCTAAGATGATTGATATTTCCTACTTTTGTTTCAGTGAAAATGTAATTTCCTGTTGGATCATACAGATCCAATTTGTTACATGTTGAGCGACTATAATTTATTATTATGTTCCTCATACAACATAGGAATAACAGTACAAAACAAATTATTAAATTACATGATAACTTTTCAGATCGAGTAAACCCTACATAGAAGAAGAAAAGATTATTAGGGTATGATAACTGTGTTTTAACATATCTAAGTGTATGTTTAGTTTACAGTTAGATTGGTCAAAAGTAATTTGTCAACAAATTAGAACTCTTACTTTTAAGTTTATTTTATTTCATATGTTGTTAGATCAGCATTGAAACACACACCAAACATTTCATTTGTAGGTGAACTTCTGCTTCCCAACTCACTATCGATTACCGTTAAGCAATTCCATTCCACGCAGGTGGTTTTGGTAAGCAACCTAGTAAACCATTCCACCTTTGAATAATATTTAAATCCATATCTTCATTACTTCATAGTATTGGTTCACCTAAAACAATCCTCACTTTTAAATGTCGAACTCAAAGCCCTTGTGGCAAAAAATTCTTTTGTCCATATATACAAAAACGAATAAGTTCCATTTTTTTTTTTTGGTATTTGACAATCCTCTAAATACTTTTCCATACTTAGTTTGTTAATATTTGGTATTTGAATCTTTTTTTTTTCTTACAGAATGAATCTAGAATTTTTAATTAATTTGTCAATTATTTATTTGAATTTCTTAATTTAGTTTTTGGTATTTATAAAAAATTGAATTTTATTTATTTTCTATATCTTTTCTATATATAGAATATAGAATTCTATCATCTCATGGCAATTTAAGTCACCGTATATTTTTTTGGAGTTAGCAAAATGTGTTCCACAAATTAGAGATGAAAGAAAAAGGAAGTATGAATAACATTCAAGACAAGTTGACTCTACAGAAATCTCTCTAATCTCTTCTACTCTCACAATATCATTATATACGTGCAGAAATCGAGTAGAATATTTGTGAGTAAACGCGTCTTCTGATGACCCACTTCGTAGCGGTCTCAAAGTATTTCGTAATGCGCTGGACCTGCTTCAATCATCACATTTGGTCTTCCATTCGCAAGAAACTTGAATGAAATACAAATCAATTTCCTTCGTTGTTGTAATTTTCTAAGGTGGAGTCACGCTTTCAAATCGACGACACCCTCTGATCTTGACGCGAACCACACTAGAGTTCACCCTATCTGCGCCGTCCATTATCTCGCAGCATTGCCTACGTGGTGCCTGCTCATTCCCCCAACATTGCAATCTTGTTAGGCATCAATTAGAATTTGGAATACATGAAAGCAAATAAGATCACAATGAATGCATTAAAAACAATTTATCTTAAAAAATGTTTTATATTAATTTAAAATAAATTATAATCCAACCATCTGATTGAACAAAAATGGTTCTTGGACAAAATCAATTAATGATAAATTTTATTTACTTCTTGATCAAATTCCAGATTAGTCAACATTCCTTCTTATAATAAATTGGATTGTTAAAACAAAAAAAAAATATAGTCACCTTTGTTTTAATATGTTACATATAAAAATACTTTTTTAATTACATGAACATTCCTGAAAATTTTTCATATTGCACATAATATTCCTATTTTTTTTAACATTTAAGATAGCTTTCCTATTTTTCAAACAAATATATTTTTTAAATAACTAAGAGGACTAGTGTAGGGACAAAAAATGAGAGATATCATGTGTAATCTAAAAATAATTCAGGAATGTGTCTTAACAAAAATAATAATTCTCGAAAACTGGTTTTTGTAGAAATAAAAAATAGCATCTTATAAGAAAAATACCCCCCACAAATTATATTTCAAGACATTTTCCTTAAACATATGACTGTACCAAAAAAATAAAAAAGACAGATAGGCTTGTGTCTTATTTAAATTGATTAATAGAATCCTAGTATTCTACCCAAGTAACAAATCAACAAACAAAATCGACAATATGGTGGGAAAAACACAGAATTTGCAACAAAAAACTAGCCAACGAAGTAAACAAATCACACCACTATTAGTGGAGCTTTAAAATCAGATCAAGTAGCACGTTTATGGAGTGTCAAACACGCGCCAGAAAAAGTCACATTCACGTAATCACATACCTTTTTCCACATGTCCGGCACAAAGCGCGATGCATAAACGTCGACGTATTGGACTTCCAAAGCCCGCGCGTACTCCTCACGCGCGCACTCCTTCCCTGAAGCGTCCACGGTTTTTCTGTACAAAGATCGGGTCATGTCCCCATCCACATTACGAACCCCATCCAGCACATACACGTGCGGCCTCTCGCACGTGTCGACACTGACGGGTCGGGTATTGAACGTGAACGGGCCATCGTGCCAGGTCCGCCACGTGTGGAATGTCCCGAACGCCGTTTCGAGCTCCTTGGAAGTGCGCAGAGAGGGATAGAGCTCCACGCTGTAGCCCCACGACACCGAAACGGACCAGTTTCTACGGAGGTCGTAGCAGAAGCTCTTCTGTAGGGTCCGACCCGGATCCGTTTTGTACGCCGTTATTAATTTCTTAACGGCGTTGACGCGGGTCGTGTTGGGGAATATGGGGTCCACGTAGTCCAAGTGGTGCAATGATACTAACGGTGTCACCGGGTGTGCCGCTAACAAACCATATGGGTTACCATGTATATCTACCTGTAATAAAAAAAAAAAACAAAAGTTTTAACAGAATAGCAAAATCACATTTTATAAATAAAATAATTTAAATTAAATAATATATATATATATATATATATATATATAATTAGTCAACCCACAGTATATTTGTCATTTTGTTGACTAAAGTAATGATTTTATTTCAAATTGATTGCTCTTTCCGTTTCATTCATTCACATTTAAGGTGTTTTTTCATACCCAAATTAAGAAAAATAATTTTTATCAATTTTTTTATATAAAAAAGCAAAAATAATTATTTCAAGATAATATTCCCTACGTTCCATAATAATCAAGAAAAAATTTATATAAAAAAAGTTTCCATTTTATTTTTTTCTATATAACATTAATCATTTTTTTTCTCTTGTATTCCTTATAATATTAATGATAAAAATTAAAAAACAAAAAATGAATTAATGATGATAAGATTAATCTTATAAATTACTCTTCGTTCTCGTCTGTTTATTGATTTTCTAAATCTTTTGTAAAATAATCTAAAACAATAATTATAATGAGATAGATGAAGTAATATTTATTTTCTTAAAAAAAGATAATAGTATTTTTTTTTTGTGCAAAGATAATAGTATTTATAAGAGGCTAATTTTTCTAAAATATCATTACTCTTAATTTTTCAAATACATCATTAAATATTTCAAGATAATAATATTTTTTAAATAACAAAATAACATTTATATTTCTTTGAAAACTGAAAATGTTATTAAATATAGTTTTTAATGCTAAAACAACAATAAATATGAAATAAATGGGGTAACTTTTTAGCAATAAACTGAAATTTTCAATTAAAACTTCTATTTTGATTTGATCCCTAATAAAGACAATCATTGTAGAAAAATATTTAATAATATATTTATTGACATTAAGAAATACAATTTAACTGGATATCTACATGTACATATCAGCCCCGGTAAAGGCGATTTGCGCGGCTCCAATTGTTCATTCAATTCAACTTCCCATAGTCCCATTAACCAATTTTAATTGTAATTTTGAAATCCAAATTAACCATCCCAACTCATAAATTGAATTAAACCATAACAGAAAAAAACCCAATTTATTTATTGAAAAAAAAAAACAGAAAAAAGACAGAGTATACCTGATGAAAACCCGGTTCTTTGGTGACCTGAACCCCAATCTCACCGATGCAGCTCTGAATTTTCTGATCGGACCCATAAAACTCAGCGTAACGATCAATGCAGCCGTCCAAAATCCTCACCAATTCCTTCGCCAAAGGGTAACTTATGGCGAACCCGCCACCACCAAACGCCATGGTGTAGAAATGTATTACATCCTGCTCCACGCTCTCCGAATTCCCTCCAACGTAGTACATTTCGTTGTGATCGTATTTCGACAACACCGTGACGAGGTTGTCGGTGAAGAAAACGGTGTCGTCGTCGCCCATGACGAACCACCTCACGTTCTCCAACCCTAACTCGAAGCTCTCCTTTACAATCCTCGCTATACGAATCGCTGAGCGCGACCCGTACGAGCACGTGTACTTGAACGCCGACGTGTTGCCGGAGACTCGGTACGGCGGGGAGGTCCCCGGCCAAGTCGCGTTGTCTGGCGGGTGACTGTCTAGCCAGACGAAGCCTCTGGTAGCGCCACGGCGCCACCAGAGTTCAGAGTATTGGCGACGTGTCTGCCACGTGGCAGAGGAGCCGCCAATGCCAAACAGGAGGTGGGAGATGTTGGTGGGGGCTTGTTCCTCAGGGGTTTTCTGTTGGAGCATGTATTTCATGGTTGTGTGGTTGTTGTTAGGATAAAAAGGTTGATTGTAGAGAGTGATAAAGAGGGTCATGATTAAGAGCATTGAAACGGCGATACCCGCTTTGAGGAACAAAAGGAGAAGCTCTCTGGGTTTGATGATGGGGAAACGAAGGGTTTTCCATGCGTTATCGAGAGGGTCACGAACTGAGTCCACAGCAGAAGACATTTGAAACATAATTAAAATTTGGAGCAATATTGAAAGTAGCTAGAAAGGATATATATCATATTATATATATATATATATATATATATATATATATATATGTATATATATATATATATATATAATATTATATTTGTTGTTGAAGAAGGTAAGTGTATATGTAGTGGAGCCAGTAGTTAGTGGCTTGAACGTTTTCCTTTATTTTAGGTGGCAACGGACGAGATATGTGAGCCTACTCCTATGATCAAGTCATAAACAATGAGGAAATCCTATCAATTAATATTTGGAAAGTCAAATGAATAATAGGAGAACTATTTGTGCCTAATTAATCAGCTTTTATGTTTTAATAAACTTCTATGGAATCAATTTCACCATCCATTATGTCCCCAAAAAAAACTGACCATCCATTCATAAACGTAAGACTATCGCATACGTTTATACGTTTATTATATACATATTTGAATCATTAAATTTTATTCATGGGTTTTTTTCCACATTGTGATCATATGTGGAAAAATGATATATTTAGTGGAAAAATTTATATTTAATTTTTATCATATATAAAATTTTCTTGAACCAACCTTAATCATACATTATAAACTTGATTAGTCTCTAATTTAGTTAGTAATAGACCTAAGATTCCTAGAAAGTGAGTTCAAATATATAAAAATAAGTGGTCTGAAATATAAAATTTTAATATAGATACTCATGATTTTATTAAAATAAGGGTTACATTTATTTACCCTCACATGAGAATAAGTTAGGGGGATTCAAACACATAAAATTAGAGGGTGTAAAATGTAAAATTTCGAGCCAAATACTTATGATTTTAATAAATTGAGAGGGTGTATTTGTCCACCTTCATTTGTGAATAGGTCTCTGTCACTTACTCGGTGAGTTGGAAACACGGGTGATCTTTGACCCAAGACAAAAAAATCATAATTTTTTGTAAAAAAAAAAATATTCATGATAAGTTTGAATCCCACTCTTAAATGAAAAATTATTTTTAAAGATATAGGTTTTTTTATTATCTTATTGTAGCACACTCCTTTATGTCTTTGTTATGAGATCTAAATTAAAAGTATGGTTTGGTCCCTTTTTTATAAGATCCAATCTAAAATGTGTCCTACATTAATTATTTTTCACTAAAATACCCTTAATTAAAGTCAGTTCTAAAGTGTCGTGATAGTGAGAGAAACATAACTTATCAATGTTTGTTAGTTTTGTTCATAGTGATGATTTTGGAAAAAAAAAAATTACTACTTCCAGTCTTATATAAGTAACAAAATAACTTTTTCTTTGGTGCTAATTATAATAAACAATGACTAGTTTTCAAATTTATTTTGGATTAAATTTATTTTATATCATTATTTTATTGTTAACTCTATTTACTAGACACTAACTCAATGGATTATGAGTACTAACATTAAATGTGAATATAAATCACTCATAACATTTAACTTGAGGACATTTTTAGAATAAAATTTGAATTTATGATAATATTAAATGTGACCATGACTTTCATTAGTTTTGATAATTATGGTTCTTATATATAGAATTAAAGGTAGTATTTTTTTTAATTGGCAAAAAGTGTATACTATTTGTATGGGGCACAAGGGGGTGCCCAAAAAAACCCCTATACAAAACGTTTGCAAAGAGGTAACTGTACATAGACTTAGCATCTCAAGTGGTTACTAAATATTAATGTGAAATCACAAATGTACCATAACCTTTTGACCACATAGAGGTAGTATTAATTTTTAAAATAGACAACTAAACTATTTTCAAATCACCATTCCCCCCACATAGAGGTAGGATTAATTTAAAATAAATTTAATAGTCTCAGCTAAATTAATCAATTTCCTTAATAATACTAATGAATTAGTTAATTAAGTTAAAAAGACTAAAGCATTGTTATATAAAGATGAAGCTACTAACTTGTCGTTGGTTCAAGTGAAATTGAGTTCAATGTTCTTAAACAAGGTCATGCATTCTAACCTGTACTATTCGGGGTTCGCCAAATACATTTGACCACTTACATGACGCTCCAGTACATGTGTCCACCCTTCATGTCAGTCTTGCTACAGGAACACAAACGTTTTCCCTTAGCAGTAGGGCTGTTAAGACTAATAGGTTATCTCTAATGCTCCCATATTTGAAATATTATTGATAATGTTGCAACCTCTTTATCAAGTAGCAGGTACCTAATTATCTATAAGCCACCATATTATCTACAAGCTACAGATTATCTATAAGGTACACATTATTTGTAAGTTTTTATCTATAACCTGCAATTATCTGTTAGCCTTTATCTACAGGTTAATAATTATCTGCAAGGGTTGTTACACCATTGTCACTCTATAAATACCAGGTTCCGTCTAACCCTTCACACCACCAATTCACACCGAGAGACATCTACTCTCTGCACTTATTCATCCTTACGCTCAGTCATTCACACTGGAGCTCTTACGCACTTCGATACACATACTTATTCTTATACATTATTTTATATGATTGATGTACTTACTTGAGCGTTAGAGTCCTCTCCTTTGTTTTGAAGGTCCCCCTCTTAACAAGGCTTACTCACTGTCTGACGTGCAAGATCTGGAACCCACCTTGGCCACATCTACCCTAACGTGCACTACTTCCACATTTTGACAAGTACATTTGGCGCCCATTGTGGGGTTACAGTAAAACTTACCCTGTGGCCTTACTACTTCACCCATGGTCAGTACACGATCTAGTCTCAGACATGGTACTCCCCATGAAGGCTTCATACCTCCTATGACAAATATGCCAGAAACAGTCTAGCAACTCTAGACCCGCATAGCGGAGATGGAGCCACGTCACAAGGAGGAATTATGAAAGCTGAAGGTTGACCATGATCAGCTGAAAGCTCAAGTTAGACCCTTAAGGTGACGAACACTCGATTCAAATAACGAACGAGTGTACTCAAGGGGAATCACACCCCCGACACACCACCAATACTCAAGACGATCCTAGTTTATCACATGTCCACCATTCAAAAGGGTGGACAACTCGACGACATCCTTTTGTCGACCGCATAATGAAAGTCGACTTACCCCTAGGTTGGAAATCACTCAACCTAGAGCGGTACGACGACACCACTGACCCAGATGAACATTTGGATGCTTTCCTCACCCAGAAAAACCTCTACACCAACAATGATGTAGTCCTGTGTCGTATCTTCCCTAATTCTCTCAAAGGGGAAGCCTTGACATGGTGGGGGGGGGGGCTCCCCAAGGTCCATTGATAGCTTCGACACTCTTGTCGGATGCTTCAACTCACAATATGCAACTAGGCGATCATATCGCCTCACCTCTGCTGCATTAGCCAATCTTTGACAGGCAGATGATGAATCTCTTCGAAGGTTCATGGACATATTTGGACGAATAGTCATCCAGATCCGAAACCTCAACCCAGAGGTGGCATTGCACTCCATGTTGTGAGCGCTACGACCAAGTAAGTTCGCGGACATCATATGCAAGAAAACCACTTCTAGCATAGACGAGTTATGTTGGATATAGGGGGAGTTGGAAGAAGATCAAGTCAAGGATGAAGCCTGTGCCTTAGAAGAAAATTTTAGCTTTTCACATGCCAAGACATTTGTAATGGGTTAAGTGTATAAGAGGATAATCTTATGATCATTGCATTGCATGAACATGACCATTAACATGCATACATGATTTTACTAAAGCATTAAAGTTGTTCATGTTTTAAAAAGAAGTTAATTTCTCATGGTTAAGTTTCTAGAAAAATAAAATACCACTGCTTTAATCGATTACACAAGGATATAATCGATTACCAGCTTCTGTTTTATTCTGGAAAAGCCATGAAGAACACTTTAATCGATTACTAGCTAATCATAATCGATTACATAGCACAAAATGAAAATCATAGCTATCTATTTTAATCGATTACCATTCTACTGTAATCGATTACATAAGTTCATTTCTAAATATGCATGACTGCCTTAATCGATTACCACTCAATTGTAATCGATTACATAGGCTTATTTCAAAACTGAACCTGACTATTTTAATCGATTACAACTCCTATTAATCTATTACTTTATTCATTGAACTTTTCCAAATTGAGTGAAGAACAATTTAATCGATTACTTGTAATATTAATCGATTACAAATGATAATTTAATCGATTACTGTGACGATTTAATCGATTACATTCAGTTACAGAAGTTTGTTATAAATAGTTGTTGGGTCTTTTGTTTTGAAAGAACTTGATTTTACGAAATACCCATTACTTACAAAAGCTCTCACAGTCTGAGAAAAGATATTCTGAGTTACATTGATCTTGTTTCAAAACCCAGAACTCATGATCCTTGATCATGTTGGTTTGAACAAGTTTTGTCAAGAGTTTTTCAAAGAGAGATGATTCCAAGAAATTGCTTACATTCAACCTGAGTTTATTTGGTAAAATTTATTCATTCATCTTCTAAGGATTATGAGGTTGTATCTCTCTTAAACTCTTGCAGTGATTTGATTTTTTACTTTTATTTCTTGTAAGTTCTTATATCAAAGAGGTTCTTTAAAGCTTTTTCTAGAGTAAGGTTCTCTAGAGAGAAGACAGAGTAGTATTCTCTATCCTTCTGTTTCATTATCTAGGGTTAAAAAAGGTGATAAGTTGTAAAAACTTGTAAAGAACAGAATTTGATTTAGTGGAACTCTAACCTAGTGTTGGTTGGAAGAAAATGGATGTAGCCTCTACGTTGAGAGGTGAACCAGTATAAGATCTTGTGTTGATCTCGATTCCTTAATCTCTTCTTGTTATCATAATCTGTGATTCTTTTGGTAAAATCTTTTATTACTCGACAAGTGAAGTTTTTAGTAATTGTATTCTTAAACTGAGTGGTTTGATTGATTAAAGCATGCTTATTGTGATAAAGATCTTAAATCCGTTGCTTGTTTTTAAAAGAATTTTTAAAGACTCTGTTTTAACCAATTCGCCCCCCTTTTGATTATTGCGCGTGTGTTCATTATTGTTTTCTAGTTATCCAAACGAGCGAAGGGTTATATTCAGATGGAAGAAATGTCAAAGTTTAGGAATGAGTTCCGACAAGCTGGACAGAAACACGACAAACAGGAAGGAGTAACCAAGACCGACTTGTAAGTCGGACAAAAGGCACAAGCCAGACAGGCACCAACCTCTCCCAAGGGGACCCAGGTATCAGCGCTACACACCCTTGATAGTCAATCGCACTGTTGGATTCAGGGGGAGCTACTTAAGGAATGCAAAAGAATTGATTCAAGCTTTGGTTTTGAGCTTTCAACATGTAATGGATGCCTTGAAGTTTAATTAGTGTGAAATGTGTAAGAGAAAAGCAATTCTGGTGATCCATGTGTATTGCATTCATATTAATCTATAACTTAATAAATTGAACTCATAAAAATCTCAAGGCTTTAGTAATTTGACTAATTTTTAATTTGATTCAAAGGTTTTTGGAAAAATGCATTTTATACTATTGGAATCGATTACCTTAGAGACTTAATCGATTATTTTGTTCTTAGTCTATTATGGAAAAGCTTTCAAGAACAATGTAATCGATTACCTATCGGAATAATCGATTATTTGACCTTTGGTTTTATATAAACTGCCTTGTTGAACTCTTTAATCGATTACTAATGGGTAGTAATCGATTACATAGCTATATATGATTTTAAGTTGTTCTGGGATAATCGATTACCAAGGTATTGTAATCGATTGCACAGGCTTATTTGAAAAAGCTATCTTTCCGCTTTAATTGATTACCATTTCTAGTAATCAATTACACTATGTGTATGAATATTGTAAGATTGTATAAGATAATCGATTACCACATTTTGTAATCGATTACATAGTGCATTTTGATATTTTGCAGCTTCTTGTCTTAATCGATTACAAGACGTAATAATCGATTATTTTGCTCGTTGCTCATGTCCAGAAACTGTGTTGAACACTTTAATCGATTACAAGGTTTATTTTATCGATTACATGAGCGTTTTAATCGATTACTAGGTGCGTTTAATCGATTACAAGCAGTTACAAAAAGCTTTTATAAATAGGACTGTGGCTCAACTGCTTTTCTAACTTTGTGGAACATTACCCATTCGTATTTTCTGAGCTTAAACAGTCTTGTGAGCATTCTTAAGTATTTTCTAAGGGATAAATTCTTTCTTGATCCATTGTGCTTTAATCATGAGTGTTTGAGTCATTCTTGGAGCTTAAAACCTTTTCAAGATTAAGGAAAACTATGCTTATTGATTTTCATTCATTCAACCTGATCTCATTGCATCATTGGATTATCAGATTGTTTTTCTCCTTAATCTGGTTGTAATTTTCGTTTTGTATTTCTTTGTATTATGGCTATTGTAATTGGGTTCTTGCTTGTAACTAGAAAAGGGGTTCTCTAGGTGGAAGAACTGAGTAGTGTTCTCAGGTTCTTGTCTCTTAGAATCTAATAGGGTTTTAGATTTCTGTACTTTATCTAGGGTTGATAAAGGGAGACATTGTAATTGATTGTAAGAACATAAAATTATAATAGTGAAACTCTAACCTAGTGTTGGTTGGAAGAAAGCTGGATGTAGCTTCTAGTGTTGAAGTGAATCAGTATAAATTTGATTATGTCTTGCTTCTCTATCCCTTAACTCATTATATTCATTGTGTTCTTGATTAAATTGCTTGACCAACTATGTCAGTTTTGATTCATTGAATTCCTTGGGACTGAGCTACTTGATTGAATAAAGTTTCTTGGTTTTGAAAAGTGATAAAGATCCTAGGAACTCTAATTTTGATTAAAGAATTTTTAAAATACCAAGGTTTAACCAATTCACCCCTCCTCTTGGTTAAGTGTGAGATATTCATATTATTTACAATTGGCATCAAGAGCTGGTTCTTGAAAGTTACTCAAGATCACTATTTTTTTAAAAAATGAATACCTCACAAATAACTTTCAAGGAAGGTGCTTCTTTAAACAGACCTCCTTTGTTTGAAGGGGAGAATTTCAGTTTTTGGAAAAATAGGATGAAGATCTTTATTCAATCTAATAACCTAGGTGCTTGGAATGCAATTGAGAAAGGTCCTGGGGTGCCCATCAAAATTGTTGGTAATGACATGATTCCTAAAGAATGGGATGAGATGACTGATGTTGAGAAAAGGGTTGTTCAATATGATTTCAAGGCCAAAAATATGATAACCTCTGCACTTTCCTTTGATGAATTCTTCAGAACAGTTAGGTGCACAAGTGATAAGGAAATGCGGGAGATGTTAGAGATCAATCATGAAGAAACTGAAGAAATAAGAAGATCAAGGAAGCATTCATTGATTCATGAGTATGAAATGTTCAAGATGAACACAAATGAAAGCATTTCCCAGCTCCAAACAAGATTCACACACATTGTCAATCATCTTTTGGGACTTGGAAAGACTTTTGATGTTGAAGAATTAAACATCAAGATCTTAAAATGTCTCACTAGATCTTGGCAACCAAAAGTGACAGCTATCAAGGAATCCAAGGATCTTTCCAAAATGTCCATGACTGCTTTCTTTGGTAAGCTACTTGAATATGAATTAGAAATGTCTCAATTAATGTGTGTTGAAGATGCAGAAAAGAAAGGAAAAGGAATTGCACTAAGAGCTGCATCAAAAAGAGCTGAAAAAGAAGAAAAATCAAGTGATGAGGAAGATGAAGAGAACATGAACTTGATAGTAAAAAAGTTAAGCAAATTCTTGAAGAAGAATAAGGGCAAAAGATTCTCCAGGAACACCAAGAACAACAACAACAACAACAATAACAAGAAAAAGAAGATTGATAGCAACTTTACATGCTTTGAATGTGGGAAACCTGGCCACATTAAGACTGAATGCTCAATCTACTTGAAGCTAGAAAAGCTAGAAAAACCTATATAGCTTGGGAGGACAATGATTCAATAACCTCTGAATCCTCCACTGAAATTGAGGAAGCAAACATGTGCCTTACCTCCATTGTCAATGAAGATAATGATGATCTTTTAGATGAAGAAGATGAGGTAAATTTTGAACTTGATCAAGCTATTCTTGCTTTTCAAGAAATGCACAAAGAGGCTCAAAAGCTTGCAAGATCTAACAATAGACTTAAAGAGAATATCAAAGAACATCTTGCAAAAATTTTAGAATTGCAAACTGAAATTTGCAACTTGAAAGAAGAAAATGAGAAACTTGTTTCAAGTTACAAATCAAATGATTGTGTATGTGCCTCTTCCTCTACAAGTGTTGACAAATATGAAATGCTGCAAAAAGTTTTTGATAAGTATAGAATAAACCAAGAAGAGAAATATATGCAGCTCCTTTCTAAGAACAATGATTTGATTGATATCTTACAAAAACTCAACAAGGGAAAATTTGATTTGAATGAAATGTTTAATGCTCAAAAATATGCTGGAGATACTTCTGGATTGGGGTATAAAAAGGGTTCTAAAAATGTCCAAAAGACAATATTTGTGCCCCCAAAACAGAAGAATAAAAGAGATCAAGAGTCAATCAAAATGTTTTCTTCAAAAAATCTTATAAAGTTGTTGTTTGTAACTATTGTATGGAGAGAGGACACACTTTTTATAAATGTTTTGCAAGAAGGTTCTATGTACCAAATGGTGAATGCATTTGGGTTGAAAAGAGAAAGAAAGCCACTAACCCCTTTGGACCCTACCTCAATTGGGTACCTCCTCCTATGAATTAATTTGAATTTTGCAGGTATGTCTAAGAGCAAGAACTTCTTTGTGGTATCTTGATAGTGGCTGCTCAAGACATATGACAGGTGACAAGTCTTTGCTCACAAATCTTGTTCCTAAAGATGGAGGCTTTGTCACTTATGGAGATAACAACAAGGGTAAGATAATTGGTGAAGGCAACATTGGAGACAGCTTCAATACCAAGATTAGCGATATTCTCTATGTGGATGGTTTGAAGCACAATCTTCTAAGCGTAAGCCAACTCTGTGACAAAGGTTTTAAAATCTTATTCAATGAGAATTGTTGTATGATTTGTGATGGCCAAAATGGTGAAGTACTTTATATAGGCAAAAAGAAAGGTAATATCTATCTACTTTCTATTGACCATGCATTCTTTCACAAAACTTCATGCTTAATGAGTAAGTTAGATGAATCTTGGTTGTGGCATAGGAGAGCTAGTCGCATCAACATGATATGAACAAGCTTATTAAAAAGGACTTAGTGATTGGTTTGCCAAAACTCAAATTTGAAAAGGACAAACTTTGTGATGCTTGTCAAAAGGGGAAACAAACTAAAATCTTTTCAAAGCAAAAATATTATTTCTAAAACATGGCAGTTTAATCGATTACTTTGCTCATATATCTTTTCGAGAAAGATGAAGAACATTTTAATCGATTAAATTTGTTTTTACTTGATTACATTGACAATTTAATCGATTATATTCAGTTATAATAGTCTGTTATAAATAGCTATTGGACACTCTTTTGAAAATTACAACACAATACTCGACGAAATTTTCATTGTTTTCAAAAGCCTTCTAAAAGTGAGAAAGGATATCCCGAGTTCTAAAACTCTTGTCCCACAAATTCTAAATCTTCATTATGCATTGAAAGATTTCTTCTTGGGCAAGATATCAAAAGAAGTGTTTGGATAAGAAGTTCTGTAACTTGTTTTCAAACCTGATTGGTAAACCATATTCATTCATATTCATTGGATCATCAGATTGTCTCTTTCCATTAACTTTGATTGTAAATTTGATTCTGGTTGTTTTTAACTATTACAAAAGTGTCTTAAAGCTTTTCTAGAGTAGAGTTCTCTAGAGGGAAGAGAAGAGAAGGGTTTTAGATTTCTGTTTTTAATCTAGGGTTGATTAAGGATGATTATTGTAAGCTTGTAAGAACTGAATTTGTTGAATAGTTGAACTTTAATCAAGTTTTGATTAGAAGAAATTGTATGTAGCTTCTCTTGTTGAGTGGTAAACCAATATAAGTTCTTGTGTTGATTACTTTTTTTAATCTCTTCTTATCATCTTAATATGTGATTCTATTGATGAAATCTCATTACTCAACAAGTGAAGGTTTTAGTAATTGTATTCTTGAGCTGAGTGGTTTGATTTTTTTTTGAAGCATTCTTGGTTTAATTGTGATAAAGATCCTATTACTTTGATTCTTAAAGATTTTTTAAAAGGCCAAGTTTAAACCAATTCACCCCCCTCTTGGTTATTGTGTGTGTTCATATTGTTTTCAAATGGTAGCAGAGCAGGTTCTTGAGTGTTATTCAAGATCACTATCTTTTTTTTTTTTAAAAAAAAAAAGAAAATGAATACCATACAAATTACCTTCAAAGAGGGTGCCTCCCTTAATTGTCCTCTGATGTTTGAAGGAGAGCATTTCAGTTTTTGGAAAAACAGAATGAAGATATTCATCCAATCAAATGACCTTGGTGCATAGAATGCAATAGAGAAAGGTCCTTTGGTTCCTATCAAAACTGTTGGTAATGATATGATTCTCAAAGTTTGGGATGAGATGACAGATGCAGAAAAAAGAGTTGTTCAATATGATTTTAAAGCTAAGAACACGATTACTTATGCACTTTCTTCTAATGAATTCTTTAGAAGTATTAGGTGTAAAAGCGCAAAGGAGATGTGAGAGGTGTTGGAAGTCACTCATGAAGGGACAGATGAAGTCATAAGATCAAGGAAGCATGCCTTGATTCACGAGTATTAAATGTTCAAGATGAACACCACAAAAAACATATCTCAGCTCCTAACAAGATTCAGTCACATTGTAAATCTTCTTCTTGGTCATGGGAAGATATCTGATGCTGAAGAGTTAAACATCAAAATCTTGAACTGTCTAATAAGACCATGGCAACCAAAGGTGACATCATTAGGGAATCAAAAGATCTATCCAAGATGTCCATGGCTTCATTATTTGGTAAGCTTCTTGAGTATGAATTAGAAATGTCTCAACTAACACATGCAGGAGATGCAGAAAAGAAACACAAAAGTATAGCCTTGAAAACTGCATCCTCTAATGTGGATAAAGGAGAAGACTCAGGTGAAGAAAATGGTGATAAGAATCTGAACCTCATAGTCAAAAGATTCAACAAGTTCATGAGAAAGAACAAGAATAGAAAGTTCACAAAGTTCAACAACAACAACTACAAAAAGAGTGACAACAATAACAACACCAACTTCACCTTCTTCAAATGTGGTAAGCAAGGCCACATTAAATCTGAATGTCCTATTTTCTTAAAGAAGCAATTAGGTAAAAAGAAGGAAAAGAAAGAAGGAAAGATAAAGAAATCCTACATAGCATGGGAAGACAATGACTCAACAACTTCTGAATCATCAAGTGAGAATGAAGAAGCTAATGTATGCCTTACTTCTACAATAAGTTTAAACCAATTCACCCCCTCTTGGTTATTGTACGTGTTCATATTATTTTCAACAGAGACTTCAAGGGCATCAACCCTGTCAACCAGGACTATCCCATGGTGGTCTCTGTCATGATCGCCACCTTCATGGTGTCCAAGGTCCTCATTAACCAAGGTAGCTCCGCGGACATCCTATACCAGAAGACATTCCAGAGACTTGGGATTTCATCAGACACGATCCATCCTTACTCTGGGCCTCTCCTCGGTTTTGTAGGGGATAGGGAAGAGACCAGAGGCTACATAGACCTCATGACCACCTTCGGTCAAGGCCAACATTCCAAGAGCTTCACGATCAGGTATTTGATTGTTGATGCAGAAAACTCGTACTTTGCTTTGATTGGAAAAAAAACAATGAACGAGCTCGGAGCCATCGTCTCCACGCCTCATCTCAAGATGAAGTTCCCTACCTTGACAGGAGAAATAATGAATGTCAAGGAAGATTAAAAACAAGCCTGATAGTGTTGTGCAAAGAGCCTAAAAGTGACACAATATCCTCCCACCAACGAGCCCGATGGACATCACCCCATATTAGGTGGTACTAGCCAGGTCATGAATGTGGACGAAGGGTCTCCAATACAAACACTTACCATCTACGACACAAGTCAAGATGGTGCATTCAACATGGATTCATGTGGCGACACCATCGACAAGGGCTTGAAACCTGTTAAGGAACTCATGAAGCTGCAGCTCGGACCCAAGCCCGGACAATGCACACAACTGAACAAGGACCTCACTAGCCATGAGCACAGGCACATAGCTGACGTCCTCCATAAAAATGCAGACCTTTTTGCTTGGAAACCATCTTACATGCCAGACATCCAGCTCGGTATCATGCCACAAACTGGCCATCTGCCCTCAGGCCAAGCCAGTATCACAAAAGAGGAGGAAAATAGGCGACAAACGGTGCAAGGTGGTCAGAGAAGAGGTGGACTAACTACTCCACCTAGCTCGCCAATGTCGTTATGATAAAAAAAGTCAATGGAAAATGGCGAATGTGCATTGATTACACCGACCTCAACAAGGCGTGTCCCAAAAACGCATACCCTTTGCCTAGTATCGATAGGCTGGTCGACGGGGCATTCGAGTTCCAAGTGTTAGAGTTTCTTGGATGCATATTCTGGGTGCCCCAGACAAAGAGAAAGCAACCTTTATTACTGAAGATGCCAACTTCTGCTATAGGGTCATTCCCTTTGGCCTAACAAACGCAGGGGCCACATACCAATGGATGATGGACTGCATCTTCAAGCAGCAAATCAGATGAAATGTTGAGGTATATGTTGACAACATGGTCGTCAACTCTCAAAGCATAGCCTAACACGTGGCAGATCTAGAGGAGGTCTTTTGAGAAATCTGTAAATACGACGTGCGTCTCAATCCGAAAATATGCACCTTCAGGGTCGGTGAAGGCAAATTCCTGGGCTTCATGATCACACACCGAGGAATAGAAGCCAGCCCCGACAAGTGCACGACAATACTAGAGATGCAAAACCCTACCAGCATTCAGGAAGTCCAGAAGTTGAACGGTAGGCTGGCATCCTTATCCATGTTTCTCCCAAAGCTCGCTGAAAAAGCAAAGCCTTTCTACAAGCTGCTTAGAAAAACTGAGCCCTTCATATGGAATGAAGCCTGCGAGCAAGCCTTCCCAGCCTTCAAAAGGACCATTGCCACGCCGCTAGTCTTGAGTCGACCTAGATCAGGAGCGTCACTACTTCTTTATCTTTTAGTAGTTGACGAAGCCGTTAGCTCAAACCTCATGCAAGAAGAAGGGAAATATCAGCCTTTCATCTACTTTACCAGCCACATCCTCCATGATGCTGAGAAGCGATATCAGATGATAGAGAATATAACACTAGCACTTGTCACCTTAGCCCGACGCCTTCGGCCATACTTTCAAAGTCACCAAGTGGTAGTCAAAACAAACTATCCCATCAAACAGGTGCTACGAAAACCTAAATTGGTAGGGAGGATGGTGGCATGGTCCGTGGAACTGTCAGAGTTCGACCTCTAGTATGAACCTCGTGGTCCCATGAAAATACAATTCTTGGTGGATTTATTAGCAGTCTTTATATTTCCAACGTGAAGGAAAGTGGAGCAGGTATCATCCTTGAAGGGCCTGACAATGTCACTCTAGAGCAAGCTCTCAATCTTAACTTTAAAGTCTTAAATAACTAAGCCGAATACAAGGCACTCATAGTAGGCCTCAAGCTTTCAAAGGAAGTCAAAGCTGAAAAATTGAGATGTTATACCGACTCACAGCTTGTCCAAGGACAGGTCGCCAACAAATATCAGACTAAGGAAACCATACTCCCCTGGTACTATCACACTACAAAAACGCTCATCGACAACTTTGAGTGTTTCAAAATGTACTACATACCCAAGGAGAGCAATACCAAAGCTGACCTACTCTCCAAGCTACCCAACACTAAAAAGATCGGACACCTCAAGATTAACATTCAGGAAACACTCCAAACCTCTACTATGCATACCCAAGAAGTCATGTTAGGGGAAGAGGAGGAACCAAATTGGATGACCCCCTACAAAAATTTCTTGATTCAAGGGACACTACTGTTAGATGAGAACGAAGCCCAACATCTAAAAAGGAAGGCCAACTACTATGTCATCCTTGATGATGAGTTGTTCAAAAGAGGGTTGACAATACCCCTACTCAAGTGCCTGGACAACCAACAAGCAGTATATGTCACGCGTGAACTCTATGAAGGGATATGTGACCTTCACACAAGAGTATGCTCCCTTGCTACCAAGGTGGTATGCGCAGGGTACTATTGACTGACACTCAAGGCCGGCACCCTCGACTTCACTAAAAGGTGCAGACGATGCCAAGAGTTTGTCGATATCCCACACCCCCTCCTGACAATCTCCACAGTCTGAGATCCCCTTGGCCCGTTGCAATGTGGGGAATGGACATTCTGGGGCTACTACCAAAAGCCCCAGGAGCAGTCAAATTCTTGCTAGTCGTCATAGATTACTTCACCAAATGGATCGAGGCAAGGCTATTACGAGAAAAATCTCCCAACGAGGTAGAAAAGTTCACCTGGAAATACCTCATATGCAGATATGGCCTCCCTTACGCCATTGTAACTGACAATGATACTCAGTTCAAGGGTCAGACTTATGAAGATTTCCTAACAAGGATAGGCGTCAAGCACCTTGTGACTTCTGTCGAACATCCCCAGATCAACGGTTAGGTGGAAGCAGCAAACAAAGTTATCCTCAAGGCCCTACGTACAAGACTTGACAAGTCTAAGGGTCTATGGAAGGAAGAACTCCCTAGTATACTCTGGACTTATCATTGTTCACCCCAGTCAACTACTAATGAGACTCATTTCCAACTCACCTATGGCACAAACGCTTGATAATTGTCATATTTTAGTTATTTTCAAGATTATAATGCTAGTACTTATCTTTTGATTTCAGTAAATTATCTGATCAACTTGTCCTAATCTTAGTTGTTTTATATTTTGTACATATATAAATGTTGTTGTTCACATTTTGGAAGATTCATCCACTCAATTTCGATGTTTCGATAGGTATCAAGTGTATCCGTGGCATCCGAAACAACCAAGACAAGAGAAAAGGACAAAAAGGTCAAAAGAAGAATTTTCTGGAAGCCAAATTCGTCCAGGCTAGCAAGTAGCTCGCCTCGGCGAGTTAACCTTTCTTCAAAGCTAAGTCACAACTCGCCTAAGCGAGTAAATCATGAGTAAATTGCTCACCTGGGCGAGTTCTGTTGACCTGCTCCACCTTTTCCTATAAAAGGCCATGCAAGGAAGGAGAGAAGACACCAAGAACGTGAGGAACAACCATGGAAACATAGAGAGAGGTGAGAGAAAAGAGAAAAGGTGTGGAAACTCTACAGAAACGGATCGGGGATCGCCACCTTCGTCATGTCTTCTGTTGATCTCTTGCTTTACACAATGATCGGCTAGTTTCTTCAAAGGATTGGATGTAATCTTCGTACCCTTTTGTATCTATTCTAATATTTGATATAAGTATGAATCTTTTCTACTTATTCTGGTGATTTCATTCTATTATTAATGCTTGATTCTACTTGATCACTAGTTTCATGAAATTGGATTCTAAGTTTGACTGGAAAGTGCCCTTAGGATTTGAACGAAATGATTTTACTCTTTACTTACGTTGCTAAGAATAAAGCATAGCATTTTGATTGCAAATAGCATGAGATTATGATTGTAATGCTGGGTTATTTACTTCATATGTGAGGGATCGATATTCGGTAAATATCCTTAGGATTCTCGAATGCGAGGGATTGATTCGGGGTAAATTAATATGTGCATCAGTAACGTTAGAGAATGATTCATATGTGTTTATGTTAATTGGATACTGAGGGTATGAAGAATGAAACCCAATCCTATGTTCTCTTAAATTAATTATATTCATTTTATTAGTTTCTGTAATTTATTGTATTTCTGATGACTAAATCTGTTATTTTTGTAAAACCTTGAAATTTCGATCATATTTGTTGTACATAACTATTGAATTGTTACTTTTTATCTGAAATAACTGAGTAGCTCAAGTCCCTGTAGAGACGATCTCTTTATAAATTTTGTAACCTGCAATGACATTGGTATGCTTGCCAAGAGTCTAACAAGTTTCTGGCGTCATTGCCGGGGATTTGAGTCGCTTACTTAGTTCTTTCAGATTTAATTTTCAGTTAAATAGGACATTGTTTTCACTTATGTTATTTATTTTAAATTTTGTATAAATTATCTTTTGTTATATTTTATTTTCACTAACCTCGATACTTACGGGTTATTGTAGTTTATTTTGTTTCCTTTATGCAAGATAAATTTTCTTGCAGATAAATCGTTATTTGATCCAAAAATTATCAAGACTAAAAGGAAGAACATGAAAAAAAAAAGAAACAAGTAATCAGCAAGCCACTAGTGAATCTTCTTCTATTGACTCTCCTCTACTAGAAACCCCACTTGTAATTGATATTATGGCTGATAGAGGAGAAGAAGGAAATAGACCACCAAGGAGGACTCTTGGTGAGTATGCTTATTAACAAGGACCTAAGAATTACAACAACATAGTCATTCCTCCTTTCAGTAACAAGGTTGTGGAATTGAAGCCATCATTGCTCAGTCTAATTGGCTCATATCCTTTTGCTGGAATGGATCATGAAGATCCATACACTCATTTGTCTACCTTCATGCAGCTGTGCAGTACCATGAGAGCTTCTAATGAAGTGCTGAAGCTGTCTACCTCAGAGCTTTTCCATTCTCCTTGACGGGTATGGCAAAGACATGACTCCAATCCTAACCAAACAAAAGTCTTAGCACTTGCGAAGAAGTGGAGGAAAAATTTATTGCTAGATTCTTTCCTCCATCGAGATTCATTAATGCAAAATCACTAATTGCTACTTTTTTCCAAGGAGCAAATGAACCTCTTTGTGAGACATGGGAGATATTCAAATTCTTACAGCAGAGGTGCCCAAACCATAACTTTGATGATGTTGCACAACTATATATTTTCTATAGTGGTTTGAGACCTCAGAAAAAGATGATTCTTGATGCATCAGCTAGAGGTACTATGATATCAAAGAGCCCGGAGGAAGAAATTGTAATCATTGACTCTAAATAATGCATGTGATACCTTGTTAGAAAGCTTAGAAAGTCTAGTTTAACATACTAAAAGATGCAAATTTATGGGCTAGTAGATTGGTACAAAATAAAAAATGAACGAACCATGTGTTGTGAAACATTTTTTTAGAAAAATCGAGTCTTGGCAACTTGTAGCTCCTAAAACTTTGGCACAAAGGCTAGAAGATTCAGCCCAAATTTGGACCAATCAGAAGGGAATGAATACTCCCAAGGCATCCACGTGCAACAGCCATAGAAATAGGCATGACTAAGTGAACTAATAGAAAGAAAATTTGGTAAACCAAAGTCAAGGCAAAGTCAATAAAGGTAATAAGACAAAGTTGAAACCAAGATTCTTGAACCATCTTGTGTGATCATCCACGTGGAAGCTTAGGGAATTAAGGGCAAGGAAAGATTTCAACAAAATATTTTAGAACCAATCAAAATTGGTCATTTGTACAAAGCTTTCCACATACCCACATGGTCATTAATGAAGAGAATCTTTCCTTAAACATTAAAATATTGGTGTAACCATGATATTTGCATATTGTTGTGTAGTTGGCCATATGTGTAGATGAAGAAAATTGGGCAAAGGATATATAGATCTTTAGCCAAGTTCCACGTGCATATCGGGTCAAAGGAGGAAAAAATATTTCAAAGCTTAAACAAATAAAGATCTAGTACATAAGATAAGGTTTAGATATAATATCTTCTAAGGTAATGATTACCTAGTTAAATTCTAACTAAACTAAATCCTAATTCAGTTATAACCCAACTAAATCACTTAAACACAACTGAATAAATGAGTATAAATAGCTAGGGCTGTGGGAAAATTTTCACGTAGGGACTAGCATCCAAAGCCAATGCCAATTTCAATTTTCCATTTATCTTGCTTTCATTTTCTTGCTTTCTATTCGCTTCCTACAAACCGTGACCTCTTCTACCACCTTATCCATCATCCAATTTATTCTTTCAAGGTTTTCTTTCTTAGAGGATTTTCCTAAGGAAGACATCCCTTACTCCATTCCATTTCAAAAATCAAACTCACTTGAGGTAGGCTAGGCTTCAATCTCTAGTTAAGAATTCATTGGGATTATCCTATATGTTTAAATGTACATATTTATGGTCTAGGCTAAAATTTCATGTAATTAGAAGGTATTTTATGATGTGAAAATGTTGATTTAAACCATAGGATAGGTGATGATTTATAGGCTGAAATATTAGTGATGTTTGGAGTTACATTTGATGATCTATGGAAGTGATTTTGATGACATTTGGGCTGTTTGTTCATATTTTTATTATGGGACTATTTTGAATTAAATTCTAGAAGTAGAGGTTGAATGGTATATAGTTAAATGGTTCAAATATTTGAGTGATTAAATTTTGAGGATGAAGTAGTAAGGTGGTAGGTGAAAGGAGATTAAGATGCATGCTAGGTTATAATTTTCTTGTGAAAGATTAAAGGAATTAGAAATTAGAAAAATATATTGTGGTTATTAGTTAGATTACTAACATGATTTTTTTGTAGCTTAAGGATACTCAATGGTCATGCCTAAGTTGGTAATGATCTTACTTAAATAAGGTATGGTGGTTTAACCATACTTGTGGTACATATGATGTTATGATAACAATATTTTTCTATAAGGTGATATGTATTTTGCTTTTGGATTTTACTATGGACGAATTTTGATTGATGATATGTTGATTTATGTTTCCAAGTCCAGTACGAGATTTGTGAAACAAAATTTGATACTATATACAATACGATATGTAGTGACCAGGTGCTGATCCATGGAATAAATCATGAATGTTTGTGTAAGATGATCGCAACGTCTACGTCCAATACGAGGTGTAGCTGCATACAGTACGATATGTAGAGGCCATGTGCACCCTGGGAAAATTCATTTCATGCATACATGTAGTTTGCATAATTATTTATTGTATGAATTCATTTATATTGATAAGTTACTAATGTACTAACGTGTTTGGTGGTTTAGTTTTGCCTACTGAGAAATTTTATTTCTCACTAGATTTGTTTCATTTTTTTTTATAGATGACAATAGTGGTCAATTTCATTGACGCCTTGGACTGATGGTGGTACAAAGATAAAGAATTGTCTTTAGGAAATGAATGATGAAAGTGTTTCTAGTATCTTTATGTTTCATTGAGAATGACTCTTGTACAAGGACTGTGACTACCTATAATATATATCAGTTTAATAACTTCTATAATTTATATATTTTTGAACTTATACTAGGATCCGTTCAGTAAAAATAAAATAGTAATAAAAACTATCTAACGATTCTTAAAAATTTAACCCTAATAAAAATATAATATTTAGAATAATTTTAGGTCGTTACACCTTACAACCAATCTCTCTTTGAAGAATTGTCAAGAGGAAAAGAATCAAGAGTAAATAATGGAGGTAAACGCAATAACTCCATATTTTAAAAATATTTTTCTTGCAGGTGATTCAAAGAAACCAGTTATTAGTGATTCAAGTCTTTCTGAAAAAGAAAAGAAATTGGTGAAAATTTTGAAGGAAAACATAGAAGCCATTGACTCACTACTACTGTTCAATTGCTGGAAGCCTGAGGTATAACAAAGGCGTCTAGCTAAAAAGACGTTAAAGAAGCACTCCTGGGAGACAATCCAGTGTTTCTAAACTTTGCTTTAATTTATATTATTTGAATTTTATGTTTTAGGTTTTTGAATTATATTTCTGAACTTTACTTTTGAATTTTATGTCTTATGTTTTACAATATATCATCTATTTTGTTAGAACTACCATTGCATGGCCTGGGGACAGGTCTATTTTTTTTAGGAGGAGGCAGAGCAGATGAGGATGAGGACATGATAGATCCTATTGATGACATCAATGGAGGAAACTGAGCTCCTCAACCATGATCTTCAAAAATCTATGACATAGTCTTTATGTTTCTGTACTGCTTTGTATTAAATTTAGTACTTTATTTCCTTAATTACTTTTTGCTTAGATAATTGCGTGCATTTATAATTTTTATTTGGTATGCGTAACTCTGATGGTGTACACAGAGGGTTACCTCTTTTTGGAAGTACACATTTTTTTTTATTAAATTTTGTTTTATTAACATAGTTGTAGAATATGTATAAATCTTTTTGGGACTTAAAAAGACAAATTTTTCTAAAAACATAACATGTTTTGGAAAGAATCAACAGATAGTGTTTTTGAAAATTGCTTTTGAAATTGGATCAGAACACAACATAATTATTTTTGAAAACTTTGAGAATAAAAAACAAAATGAACGGTTTTCCAAATACCAAATGAAGGAAGATGTTTTTACATGGAGTTGATAAAAAACAACTTTCGAAACACTGATTTGATTGGAACATGGAAACAGGCCTTAAGCTTAGTAACTGTGTGTACCCACAGAAATTGCATTCAGTGTCTCATTGATATGTTTTATAGTTGATTTTGCATAAATTTCTAATTATCGTAACATATGATGCATGGATATGACTTAGGCCTTCTTTCTTTTTTATACATGTTTAAGCCACTAGCCAAAAAGCTATCCCAATATATGATGATTTACCATTTGCTAGCCCTTTTGCGCCAAAACATTTATGATTTTGTTGGAACACTAACCAAGGATAAGAATTTCCTACCTTACCTTAGGATAGGATTGCAAAAAGGATTTTGTTGGAAACTTCTAACATTTGGATGGCTAAAGTGATAAAAATACTTTGTTTTATTAAATGTGGCTATTCATGTGAATTAAAAAGCTATAGAAAAGAAAAGAAAGAATAATAAAAAGAAAAAGAAAAAGGAAACAAGTTCGTTTTGAATAAATAAATATAGGAATTATGTATATTATGTTTCTAAAAAAACTGTACAGAATTTTCATAAGTTCTATAAGTTGGGTGATTGGGATGTTGATATAGGAAACATTGATAAACTTGGTAGAAAAGGAAAGAAATAGGAAGTGATGATAACATTGTTTTATCTTTGTTTGCTCTCCTACTCTCAAGGTAACTTTGAATATCCAGAAAAACCAAGATTTCCTTCAAAGCTAGGCTCAACCCTAAAAGTCCTAATGATCCATGATAATTATGTACTTATCTTTGATTTGATGGGAAATGAGCTGCAAAATTGATCTATGACATATCAATGTTGGAATTGAAAAGAAATACTTGCCTATGGGAGAATTAAACGTCGTTGAGATGTTTTCTGCTGTTTGAATCAATCAAGTGTTTTCTCTGATGTTTTCTTAAGAAATAAAATGTAAATTAATCTAAATCTCATTTGGTTTTGCGAGTTCCATCCTTTTGTGATTTCACTTTTCATTGTTAACTTTGAAAATGTTGTTATGATCACATTAAAAGTTGATTCTTTACAAAATATGTCATAAGTTTTTTATAAAGAAATATTAAAGCACTTTCCCTTATATTTCTAGGTATTTGTAGTTTTAATTCCTTACATTTGCTTGAGGACAAGCAAGATTCTAGGTTAGGGTAGTTGATGAAAAACAATGAATACACTCAAATACCAAGAGGGGGGTGAATTGGAATAACCTTCACTTTTTTAAAATTCTTTATGAAATCAAAGTATAGGATCTTAATCACTTTTTAAAACCAACACAACTTTAATTCAATCAAACCACTTAGTCTAAGATTTCAATCACAAAACCAGCACTTGTTGAGTAATGAAAAAATCACAACAGCTGAGTAATCAAGATAGCAAGAAATGATAATACAACAGAAATCAACACAAGCACATATACTGGTTCACTTCTTAAGAGAAGCTACATCCAGTTCATCTAATCAAACTAGATTAAAGTTCCACTAATTCAAAAGTATTCTTTACAAGCAATTACAAGTGATTTTCTCTATCAACCCTAGACAAAGAATCAGAGTTCTAACACCCTATTAGAAATCAAATCACCAAGATCTTGAAAGCTTGAAATAAACTCTTTGAACTTAGCCTTACAAAAGTATTTTGAAACTCAAAACAATCTACAAGAAACTTTAAGAGAGACACAACATGTGATCCTCAACGGATGAATGAATGCACAAATTGTTGATTCAAGAGGAGCTATGCATAAATGGACAAGGATCAAGCTTTGGTATTTTGTGCTTTCAACATGCCTCATTGAAAAAATGTCAAAGAAGCTATGAAGATCAATTTGATTCATGTAAAAAGGGAAGTTATGTAATCTGATAATCCAAGAGCATTGTTGCGAGATTACGGCAAGTGCACCGATCGTTAACAAGTAATAAAGTAAGTAAGTGAGTTATCGTCTCCACAGGGATTGGGGTAATTTTCACAGTAATTCTTAAGAGTGTGATTGAAAGGAAAATAGAAAATTACGCAGAAAGAATGTTGTTGATTGATTGG
The DNA here is from genome assembly GCA_007407185.1 of Glycine tomentella. Taxonomy (NCBI): domain Eukaryota; kingdom Viridiplantae; phylum Streptophyta; class Magnoliopsida; order Fabales; family Fabaceae; genus Glycine; species Glycine tomentella. The sequence continues at coordinate 35 of PYAF01001718.1, read as the reverse complement.
TTGTTGAATTGTAAAACAGAAATTAAACAAATGCA
>PYAF01001717.1:58970-72817 GCA_007407185.1 Glycine tomentella | reverse complement strand
CTCAAACGAAGTCCAAATGAGCTAAAATTTTGTGAGCAACACCCTAAAATCATGAAAAGACAGCACACCAAATTTCAAAACCTAATTCAAAGGATAACTAAATAAAACAGATTAAGAAAATATAGAAAAATAGGAAAATAAAACTTGAAAAATAAAAATAAAATAGAAAACGGCCTCTTTTTGGAAATCCAACGGTGGCCAGCAAGCATAGCGTGCTGGGTTGGCTAGATCTTTTTTTTCTACCCCAAAAGCATATATAATATGTCTAATTCTGACGGTCGGATCAAAAGTTATGGCAGTTTTAAGTTTTCACAAAAATTTGAATCCAAAATTTTTCCATCTCAGAATCTGGACTACTTTAGGTGCTTTTGGTATTTTTCCTAACAAATATAAGCTAAAAGAAGTTACCACACAAAAATTCAAGCAAAAATAACAAGTCTAGCTATCAAAACAAAAAATCACAAGTAATTCAGAAAAATTGTGCACTGTTCATTATTGTTCCATTGCTGCTGGCTGCTGCATGCTGTTGTTCCACGAATTGCTTGCTCAATGCATCAATTGGACCTGCAGAATTGATCAACACAACCAAATATGCAAGAAACAAAAGACTCAAAGCACAATTATAGCAACCCACACCTAAAAATAAGAACTGATATATGAACTGAATTAGGTAGCAGAACAAAGCATAATTCGAGTTATTGTTCCATTGGTGATCAGAGTGAAATTCTCAGCTTAACTCGAATGCTACTTTGCTTCTCTATCACTTGCAACAATGAACAATGATCACAGAACACAAAGCAAAAACAACACTAACACAAACACAAAGCAAACAGAAAACACACACACAGAACAGAAACAGAACACACATACATACACACAACAGAACCCTTAAACAGACTGATGATCTCCGGCAACGGCGCCAAAATTTGCTCGCGAGGTCGCACTCGGTCAAATTAATACAGATTAAATGTAGTACTAGGAAGTGACTCCTAGGTCGTCTCTCAAGGACCAATTGTCTATGTTTAAGGGATTAAACGTGCAAGGGGGGTTTTCGACAGAATGCAAGATTATATAAAATAAAATAAAACAGAGACACGAAATTAATTGCAGTGATTAAAACAAGTCAGACCCTTCGAACAGATTGTGCCTCTAATATCCTCGGTTCACGAAAGATACTGTCCTACTTAATCCTTATCAGTCCAGATTAATCTACTAAGCGAAGATTAACCTAAAACGTCATTGCACGAATTAAGCAAACGTGAACCTCGTTAGGGCAAGCTCTCAGGATTAAGCAACCTGAGATTACTGAATCAATCAACTCAGAATCATTAAGCATGATCCTAATTCGAAAATACAGAACAGAAACCCAAACAAGGAAGAACAAAGTAGAATACGAATTGCAACACAGAGAACCTCCATTGAAGGTATGCAATCTGTCCTAGGGTCCAACTAGGGTTTAGCCTTCCATGAAATTGAAAATAGCAACAGAAACACAAATTGGAACGAAACTGAACATTAAACGAAATAAACAGAGAACGAAATTGAAAGCAGAAAACGAAATCGAAATTAGAAGGAACAGAAACGAAATTGTATTCCCAAAATAAAAATCCAGACAGAAACGAAATTCACACACAGAGTACTCAGCAGAAAACGAAAAACCCTAAAGAGAAGAAGCAGAAAAACGAAAATAATCTAAAAAAACCTAAAACGAAAATAGCTGAGCCTCCTCTGCATGGGCACAGAATTCGAAATATATAATATTAGTGTCTGACCTAAAAACGAAAATGGGCTTTCCCTAACAATTGTGGCCCAGAAAATCACTAAAATAAAATAAAACGAAAATAAGCTGCTGATGTGGAAAATGATGCTGACGTGGCACTCCAATCTTCAAGTCCAAAAATTAATTCCAAGCTCATTTAATTATTAATCTGCCCTGAAAAATCAAATTGGAATAATTAAACTTAAAAATAATCCAAACTAATTAAAATCTGAATTATCGGTCCAATTAAGTCCTAAATGAGAATCAGTGCAAAATATAAACAATTAAGCACAAGTTAGGGATTAAAATGAGTACAGAAAGATGAGTAAATAGTGGTAAATAGTGACTCATCAAAAAGTTTTGTACCAAGCTTACCCCCACAATGTTTTCCAAAAGTGGCTAAGGAACTTAGTATCTCTATCACTCACTATGCTTCTTGGCAATCCATGTAGTCTCACAACTTCCTTGAAGAAAAGATTGGCTACTTCACAAGCATCATCACTTTTGTGACAAGGAATGAAGTGTGCCATCTTTGAAAACCTATCAACAACAACAAAGATAGAATCCTTTCCCCTCTTAGATTTTGGAAGGCCAAGCACAAAATCCATAGAAATGTCAACCCAAGGGGAGTTAGGAATAGGTAAAGGTGTATACAAACCAAGAGGCATTAATCTAGATTTAGCTTGACGACAAGTAATGCATTGAGAAATAAGCTTATGCACATCATGCCTCATTTTTGGCCAAAAGAAATGTTCATTTAAAATAGTCAATGTTTTGTCCACACCAAAGTGCCCCATCAAATTATTCTCATGAGCTTCTCTAATGAAAAGTTCTCTCAAAGAGCTTTTAGGAACACATAATCTCTTTTCCTTGAACAAGAAAACATCATGTCTAAAATATCCTTGATGAGCCCCTTTCTCACACAAAGCAAAAATACTAGAGAAGTCATGATCATTTGCATACAATTCCTTTATGTGAGTAAAACCAAGAAATTTAGTTTCAAACATAGAAATCAAACAATGCCTTCTTGATAAGGCATCCGCCACCACATTCAACTTTCCTTGCTTGTGTTTAATGACATACAAAAATTGCTCAATGAACTTAACCCACTTAGCATGTCTTTTGTTGAGTTTGCCTTGACTTTTCAAATATTTAAGGGATTCATGATCACTATATATCACAAATTCCTTAGGAAAAAGATAATGTTGCCAAGTTTGCAAAACTCTGACAAGTGCATACAATTCTTTGTCATAAGTGAAATAGTTCAAACATGCACCCTTCAATTTCTCACTAAAATAAGCAATAGGATGTTTATCTTGAATTAAACCCCCCCCCAATGCCTACATTAGATGCATCACATTCCAATTCAAAAGAAGCATTAAAATTAGGCAATGCAAGAATAGGTTCATGAGATAACTTATCCTTCAAAGTTTGGAAAACAATTTCATGTTCTTGCTTCCAAGAAAAGCTCATGGTTTTCTTCATCAATTCATTCAAAGGAGAAGCAATGATACTAAAATCCTTCACAAATCTCCTATAAAAACTTGCCAAACCATGAAAACTTCTAACATCTTTCACACTTGTAGGAGTTGGCCACTCCATGATGGCTTTCACTTTCTCTTGATTCACTTGGACTCCTTGGGCACCTACTATAAAACCTAGAAACACAACTTGTGAAGTGCAAAAAGAACATTTATCAATTGCTCCATACAAGGTTTCCTTTCTAAGCACCTCCAAGACACTCTTAACATGCATTAAATGATCATTTAAATTGGCACTATAAACAAGAATATCATCAAAGTACACAACCACAAATTTGCCTATAAAATGTCTAAGAACATGATTCATAAGTCTCATAAAAGTACTAGGTGCATTAATCAAACCAAAATCCATAACTAACCATTCATAAAGCCCAAATTTTGTTTTGAAATCCGTTTTCCATTCATCCCCTTCCCTCATCCTTATTTGATGATAACCACTCTTAAGATCAATTTTAGAGAAATTAGTAACACCATGCAATTCATCTAAAATATCATTAAGTCTAGGAATGGGATGCCTATACCTTATGGTGATGTTGTTGATTGTCTTACAATCCGTACACATTCTCCAAGTTCCCTCCTTCTTAGGCATAAGAATAATAGGCATAGCACAAGGGCTCATGCTCTCACGGATTCACCCTTTTTCAAGTAGCTTCTCTACTTGTGCTTGTATCTCTTTTGCTTCCATTGGTAAAGTCTTATAAGCTAGCCTATTAGGGAGTTCACAACCTAGAATCAAGTCAATTTGATACTCTATGCCTCTCAAAGGAGGCAAGCCATTAGGCACTTTTTTTGGAAAAACATCTTGATACTCTTCCAAAAGTGATTGCATAGCTTTGGGTAATTTTTCACCTTTCTTTTCAACATGTAAACAAAGAGAGTTAGGAAGCATATAATAAAGAGGTTGTTGTGCCAATAACACTCTCTTAATTTGCTTTTCACTCAAGAACAAGCTCTCTTTAATCTCATGAATTTTTTTGTTATCATTTTCTTTTTCCTCTCTTTTTTTCTCACTAGCTTTTCTCTTGGGTACCTCACTTTTCTTCTCTTTTTTAGGTGCAGTATTTTTTTTAATTCCTCAATTCTCCTTTCTTTCATTTTTATTTGATCCTCACACACTTGTCTAGGAGTCAAAGGTCTCAAAATAATTTTCTTGCCTAGGTGCTCAAACTCAAAAGTATTTTTCATGCCATTGTGTATCACTTTTCTATCATATTGCCATGGTCTACCAAGAAGGATATGATCAGCCTCCATTGGAACAATATCACAAAGAACATTATCATGACAAGCATTAATATAAAAAGGAATGAGCACTTGAGAATTTACCACCACTTCTTCACTTTCACTAAGCCATTGTAGCTTGTATGGCTTTGGATGCTTTGTGGTTGGCAAGTGTAATTTCTCCACAAGTCGTGTACTAGCCACATTAGTGCAGCTCCCACCATCAATGATAAGTGAGCATACCTTGTCTTTTACCAAGCACCTTGTGTGAAAAATATTTTCTCTTTGGGTCTCCTCTTTTTCTAGGCAAAAATTGCTCAACATTTTGCTTACCATCAAGAGATCTCCCTCTTCGGCATCTACTAATGTGAGTTCCTTTTCTTCTTCACTTGAAGAATTATTTGAGTCGCTTGAAGACTCCCTCCTTATGCTTTCATCCTCAAGCAAAATATAGTCCTCTTGTTAGGACATTGAGAAGCAATGTGTCCTTTACCAAGACACTTAAAACACTTGATATTGCTTGATCTTTTTGGAGTTGACTCCACTATTTTTTTCTTGGGCTCTCCACATTTACTTCTTTATTTTTCTTAGGAGAAACCTCTCTTTTTGGCTTGTCCTTCCAGCTGGAAGTTGCATCCCCTTTAGAGAATTTGGAAGCTTTTCTCCTCTTTAGTTGTTGTTCCACCCTTTGAGCATTGTGGACTAGCTCCTCAATTGTGGCATATGAATGTAGCTCCATTACATCTTGAATTTCTCTATTCAAACCATGAAGGAACCTAGCCATTGTTGCTTCTTGAACTTCCACAATTTCATCCTTTATCATCATCAATTCCATTTCCTTATAATATTCATCAACACTCTTATTACCTTGGAAATGTCTTTGAAGCTTATTATGGACTTCTCTTGCATAATAAGTTGGAACAAATCTTCCTCTCAAGCATGCCTTCAAGTCATCCCAAGAATTTACTCTTTGTCTCCTCCCTCTCACTATATGCATTTGAGTTTGGTTCCACCATATCAAAGCATAGGTACCAAATTCTAGAGTTGCTAGAGTAACTTTCTTTTCTTCCTCAAAATGTTGGCATGAGAAAATTTGTTCTACTTTCACCTCCCACTCAAAATATTCTTCCGGATCATTATTGCCAAGGAATTTTGGAATTTTTATTTTCACTCCATCCAATCCTCCATTCCTCCTATCTCTCTCTTCTCTTCTCACCCTCCTATCTTCATCATCTCTATTTTGCCTCCTAGGATTATGTCTCTTATGATTTTCTCTTCTATTATTATTTTCTCCTCTATTATTTTCTCTCCAATCCTCCCTCTCACTCCTTTCATCATAATAGTTTTCTCCATAAGAAGAAGCATACTCACTCAACCTTTTACTATTATGAGCCTCTCCATCCACACTTTCTCTTGGATGACTCCTTCTTTGCATTCCTTCAATTTTGGCATCTATTTCAGTTTTCAAATATTTTATTTGTTTTTTCATGGCTTTCATCAACCTAGAGGTCCTAGGTTACAAAGCTTCTCCTCCACTTGAACTCATCCTTCAAAGAAAATGGTTAGCAAAACACAAGTATATAAAGAAATTCTCATCCCTCACTAAGTGTTTATCACTCTCACTCGTGTTTACACACTTTCTAGGCTTTTTCTATAATGTTCTCTCTTGCCTTTTTCCACTCTTATTCCTCTCTATAGTCATTAAGCGAAAACTTCTAATCAAATCAAGCTTCTTTACTATAGTGAAATAGGAAATGATTCTAGGCTAGACTCAAGAGTCCAAAGAACAAGAAAACTCTAAGACAAAACCTTGGAAATTTTTAGAGACAAGCAACAAAGCAAAATTTAGAAAAAGCACAACTCAAATTGGATTTTAATGAAACAACTAAAGGAATAATATGGTTGTACCGAACTACACAAGGAGGATATGCCAAAATAAATTCAATTGCTAGAAGTCAAATTTCATCAAATTTGCATGTTATACAAGTTCATTTGATTTTGTTGTTCAACGGAACTTTTGGAACTTGTAATTTTGTAACTTTGCTTCTAAATTCTGTTTTTCCTTCACTTTTTCTAGCCACTAATCAATAATGTCTATGTCTGTACCAATTTGATACTACTTGCTTTATTTTTCTTTTTCTTTTTGTATTGTTTTTCTTTGCACAAGTTCAAAAATTCCTAAAGAAATTCAATGAATCACTAAAATATGATGTATAACAATTGTAAAATTTGCTTATAACAACTCAATTTAGTTTAGGCATGAGAGTAGAATCAAAACAAGTGGTTATACAACACACAAACAACACTAACACCAGTTGACAAGAATCAAGGCTACAAAATCAGAAAATATCAAGAACACATGAAGAACATGACGAACATAAGAACAAGAAATCACATAGAACTTGAAGAAAACACTAAGGTTTTATGGCTGAACACACAACAAGCCCACACCACCAAGAATCAAAGGAAAACAACAAGAAACAAGGAATTAAAATGGATTTTCATTTTGGAGTTTTAATGCAGAATTTTACCTTTGAATAAATCTAAAACTGAACTTGAAGAAGAATTCTACAAGGATTAGGCTCTGATACCACATGATGAGATATAGCTGAACCCATAGCCATTAAGTTTTACCAAATCTACCTTGTAATAGAACCCAAGCTTCAAGCAGACCTCAAGAACTCATAAGTTCCAGCACTCATTGAATTAGGGCTGTTTTTCAGAGTTTCAATTGCAGAAAATGGAAGATGGAAGAAGGATAGGGATGAAGGTGAAGATAATGGATGGCACCATGGAAAAAGGATATCCAATAAGCCTAGGAAGAATCACCACAATAGCATTGGGAAGCCATTGATAAGACTCAGAAGTTCTTGAACAAGAACAAGAGAGAAACTCTCACAACAATTTTTAGAAATTGTATTAATGAACCAAAAGTTAGTTACATTCAGTTTTGGCACTTTATATAGGCCACGGAAATACAAGCTAAATGTCACTGAAATGTAACAAATACAAATTGAAATGAAGCCTAAATGAAGCTTGAAGTGCAAGCTTTCAATAAGTGACCTTTGGCTTCCCAAACATGTGCAGAGTAGTTTTCAAACTGGTTTAATCAATTAATTCGACATGGTAATCGATTAAATTAGTCCAAAACTGAAATAATGGATTACACTAGCCATTAAATTGATTAAAGCAGAAAGGGCTTATTCCTGTTTGCAACAAAAGAATGTCATAATCGATTACAACGCCAAAATAATCGATTAACACAGAAAGGGCTTATTCATATTTGCAACACAAAATCCTGTAATCAATTACAAGGCCAAAATAATCGATTAAAAGAGTAACAACCTATTTACAATTGTTTTATTGAATTTCTTCTAACAAATGCTGGAATTTGTTGGATTATATTGAATTTGAGACATCAAAATCCAGCTCTTATCATCCTTGATATGGTGTGGAACTTCATGCTTGTCCAAGTTAGCTTGAATATGGTCTTCAAGTGCTTGAGTCCTAGCTCTTGTCATTGGTCCCTTGAAGCTCACCAAAGGAAGTGCTTCAAGCTCTCCTTCTAGACCTCTGGTTTGTCTTGGACCTCCATCACTTCTAAAAAAACTCAAAAATCTTGATCTTCACAAGATGTGTTACTCACAAGGAAATCAGTTTCTTGAACACTTAGAAAGCTTTGTTTCTTTTTGGTAAGTCACTCAGGTGTATTGAATAATTCGCACAAGTTCTATTTATAAAGAATTGACTTACAAAGGCTTTAAAAAAATTGATTTAACTTACAATAATTGATTAATCCGCTAGTGTAATCGATTATTTGCCATATGTAATCGATTAAAATAACTGAATAATCGATTAAATTGTTCCTCAGCAATCTGGAAAAAGATTACAAACAAAATAATCGATTATTTCACAATGTAATCAATTAAAGTAGAAAAATAGAGTTTTCTAAAAATCCTTTGCAATCGATTACGATAAATGGTAATCGATTAAAGCAGAAGTGTATGGTTTTCCAAAATACACTATGCAATCGATTAGCTCAATCTTGTGATCGATTAAAGTGTTCTTCATGGCTTTTCCAAATTTAGAACAAGAACATTTAATCGATTAAAATACTGTGTAATCGATTAAAACAGTAAGTTTTCATTTCCCAAAAACATAGCCATGAGAATCTGTTTTCTTTTGAAATCATTTAGTAGTTTTCAAGTTTTGATAGCACCTATCTATGCAAGTTCAATGAGACATGCAAATAGCAATGCAAGGATCACAAAGCAATGTACTTGAATTAAACTTAAACAAATTGCACATGTCTTTATATTTGATTGGGCATGATAAAGCAAAAATGTCTTTAAGCTAATCATCAAGCTTCTTTTTCATTCTTGCTTTGATTCTTCTTGCAACTTCCCCTATATCCAACACCTATTAATATAAGTTGTTTATTGGTATACATATGAGTTCATATTTCTTTATCTTTTCTGTGTCTATATATATGTATGGATGTTTAGCTTTGTTACCTTTACTCTTTACTACATGCCTTAATGTTATTGGACTCAAGGGGAGTTCTTACAAACCTTACATATATATGCTCTAATAAGGCTCTTATATGAACACTACTAGAAAGAATTCTTTTAACATCGCTGCTTTAACATTGGTTTTTGGTAAAATTGATGTCAACAAAAGGGCAGTGGCATATTTATAAATAACATGAGTTTGTTAACATCAATTTTTTTAAAAACCTATGTTAAAGTGGAAATGTTAACATCGTTTTTTCAAAAATTGATTTTATTTTACGCTTGTTAATAGTGGTTTTTCATAAACTCTCTTCTTGAATACCTTACTCGTGAATATTTATAGGGAGGAAAACAGTGAGAGTCAAATGTCAGATTCGTTAAAATCTTTCTCCTTCGGAGGGAGAGGGAGGGGTAGAAGTAGTAGAAAAATAGACTAGCAATTATTGGTTTAATCACCCATTTAGGGTCAAGATCCTCTTCCAAGCAGGAAGATGATTCCAAAAATTAATCAGGGTCATCAACCCAATTGGGATCATCATCATAGGTCCTTCAAACATAATTAGGGTCATCCACCCATATTTCCCAATCACAAACTGAGTCTTTTACTCAGGAAACCTAACTTCAATCACAAACAAGGGCTTATTATGCAATGCCTATTCAAACACTTCTGACCCTTCAAGAACAGGGTCTTTCCCATCTTCCCAAAGGCCTTCGATCTAAATCATGGGCTGACATAGCTTCAGAAGAAGAAGACAATGAAAGTCTTTCAACCATGCTTCAAGATTTAAAAAATAATCAATTAATCCTTCACCATGCGCGGGTGGAAGCGAAAGAAGGGGAGAAAACTAAAAAAACATACACAAAAAGGTAAAGAAAGAAAGAATAAGAAGACAATGAAAGTCTTTCAACCATGCTTCAAGATTTAAAAAATAATCAATTAATCCTTCACCATGCGCGGGTGGAAGCGAAGGAAGGGGAGAAAACAGAAAAAACATACACAAAAGGGTAAAGAAAGAAAGAATAGGGACATACTTACATGGCTGAGAACCAGAAAACTATTTAGAAATTATAAATTTAAAACATAAATTTCATGTTAAACTCTTAAGTGTGGCAAGCCATCACGATGAGAGGGATCGAATGAGAAGAGAAAGATAGAATTATGCACAAAACATGCAAGAATGAGAAAAAATGAAGATTGTATTTCTCAAAAATAACAAGATTACAAGATTAAGACTCAGAGGTATAGCTACGGAAAGAACTCTCTAAATCAAAAACTTGATTACAGAATGAGGGATGCAACCCTTTTAAAGACAAAATTTTACTGTAGCTACAGTTCCGATGACAAAAATCGGAAAACCTACTGCTACAGGATACAATAATCAGCTGCAAAAAATGATGATATCATGAAGACGTCAATCTTTGTCAAAGACTATTCAGAAACAGTTGTCTTCATTATGATTGAAGTCATCTGAGTATGAAGAAGAGGTTCCATTAAGCTTCTTTGAGGATGAAGAAGCTTTTTCTTCGCAAGACTAAATATTAAATACATATTTTCAGCAAACTTTTCTTTAGTTGAAGATGCCGCTAATGCTAATATAGCTATCGAACTTTGATTAAGAAACTAACAAGTTTCAGGATCAGCATTCTTGATGGAGGTCCATGGCAAGTGATGTGTTGCAAACACATCTTAGTTTTAGGATAGTTTTAGGTTATAATTTAGTTAAATAATTAAGAAAATAGATTAGAATAGGTTAGTTTATTATTAAGTTTGATTTAATCTCATATCATTACCATTTGTGCATTTTAAGACTTAAAAGAGGAGAATCAAGGCAAAAGAAGGAAGAAAACAAGATTCAAGGTCTCGCGCGGATCGCGCCGAATCCTGCGTGAGTCGCGCCAAGTGCATAACAACAGGCCTCAGATTCGAACAAGCCGCGCGATCAGTGCCACACTCCATGCCAGTAGCGCCAGATTCTCAAAGGCCAACCTTCCAACTCGAAGAAGTCACGCAACTCGCGCCATGGCCACGCTAACCGCGCCACTTATTCGAAGCCTCCGCGCGGATCGCGCCACAGCCGCGCCATCAGCGCCAGAAGTCCAGCATCAGGCCATTCAGCTCGAAGAATCCACGCTATTAGCATGGAGTTCCACGCAATCAGCGCCATCCATTCAAGCATTCCACGCGATTAGCAAGGGACTCCGCGCGGGTCGCGCTACAGAGATTCTGTTTCCTGATTTAGATTTATCTGTTTCGAATTTTGGCACTGTTTTAGGCTTTGTTACCTTAATTAAATTATTCTATAAATACAAGGCCTTTGAGGACTGAAGGACATCATCCATTATTCATTCATTAACCATCTATCATCCAGAAACACTTCTACAAACCTCTGGAATTCAAGAATCAAGACTAGGGTTTCAAAAGAACTATGAATTATTCAATAGCTTTTGTATTCTTGAGGCCTATGGCAGGCTAAATCTTGTATTGTGGAAAGGCCATGAACTTATGTGAAATCCTCTGTAACTTAACTGGTATTGAATGAGAATTTCTTGATTGTTTTGCTTTACTCTATTCTTTATTGTTTTATTTTTATTTGGAATTGGCCATTCTAATTAAGTATTGAGGGTTAGGTTTCGCAATGGGGACGTTGGGATTCTAATTTCTGACCTTAGTAAAGTAACAGTTCATTACCTAGGAATAGGGATGCGTGGCTGTAGAACTTATAATATGGTCTTTTAAATGCTTAACTTGATAGACTTCACTAAGGAATTAGGTTTTCGATTCAGGTTAAAGGGTTAATTCACTAAGGGATTAGGGATTAGCTAAAGTAGGAAAGATTTATTCTCTGAACAATCAGAAATAGGCAAACCATATGTTATAGTCTTTTACATGCTTGATAGGGATCACTAAGGAATTAGGGTTATTGTCAAAGGGTTAAACTACTAAGGAATTAGGGTTAACTAAACTAGGAAAGATATATCATTTGAGTGAGCAAACTTGATAAACCAGTTAAGTGAAAGTGGTAGGAATCAAAAGGGATTGTGCCTGACCACAATTGTTCTTCTATTGGTAACAACTCTATTTAATTTACTGCACTTAGTTCTTTAAATTCTGTTTTATATTCAACACTTCAACCAACTTAACAACAATTCTTTTAAAATAACTTCTTTTTACTTCCAATTACTGAGACTTATAATTACTGTGAATTTCACCCCAATCCCTGTGGAGACGATACTCTACTTACCTACTTTTATTACTTGAAACGAGCGGTGCACTTGTCGTAGTGTGCGTATTTTCGTCAACAAGTTTGAAGACCCACATGACTTCATTGACAGATTTCTCAGAATCTGTGACACTATCAGACACCAAGGGGTCTCAGATGACACAGTGAGATTAAGTCTATTTCCCTTTGCTATTAAAGGAAATGCGTTGAGATGGCTGAATAGACAAACATCCAATAGCATCTCAACTTGGGAGGACTTAGTCTCAAGATCTTTTGCAGAATACTTTTCCATGGATTAATATAACCGGTTGGTGAACGAAATCACCAATTTCACTCAGAATGGAAGAGAATCCCTATGTGCTACTTGGAACAGATTCCAAGAATTAATCAGGAGGTAATATGATATGCCTGTAGGTAAGCAGGTATGTATATTCTTTAATGGTATGACTCCTGAAACTCGTATGATCGTTAATGTTGCAGCAGGGGGTACTATAAGGTCCAAAACAGCAGCTCAAACATATGAGCTTATCAATTCTTTGGCCCGGAATGAAAATGAAAGCATAACACACCAGCCAAAGAGAGAACCAATCCAGCTGTCCACTAACGATGCAATGCTTGCAGAGCAGAAAATTTTGGCACAACAATTAGCCAAATTGACTGAAAATATTGATAGATTGCAAGTTTCTGCAGCACAAGTGGTAGTCAGCCAACCACATGTTATCTGTGAGTACTGCCAAGGTGAGCATGACTCTAATGTTTGCCCTATTCTTGTTGGAGCTGACCCTGTGCAGGTTAATGGAGTTTGGAATGAGCAGAGGCAGCAGCAGCCTTATCAGAGAAACTATAATAATTTTGCTCCGGGGAACAACTATCAAAGGAAATTCCAAGGAGGTGGCTTAGACTACAAGTCTAACAACTACTTGCAGCCCCCCTATTCCCAACAAGGAGCCTTCTGAGCTCGAAAAAGTAGTGTTGCAGCTGTCAAAAACAACAGCAGAATTTATAGCTGAAACAAGAGCTCACAGAACAAACCAAGACACTTCCATCAGAAATCTGGAAAACCAGATTGGTCAATTTGCAAAACAGTTGGCTGAGAGACCACAAGGCCAGTTCCCAAGTGACACAGTGATAAACCCAAGGGAACATGCCAAGGACATCACAACTAGAAGTGGTAAGGTATTGACTACACCAGAAAAACCTGAGGTGAGTAGAAAGGAAGCGGAGAAAAAGTATGTAGCAGCTGTTACATCAGAAGAAAAAGCTGCAGGAAATTTAGAAGAACAGAATTCTGCACCTCAACCAAAGAAGTGGGACTTTTCGCGCTTTGAGAAGCCTCCATATCCGGTGCAGACCAAGCAACAACTTCAGAAATAGCAATTTGCCAGGTTTTTAGACATTTTTAAGAAGTTACATATCAATATTCCATTTGCTGAGGCATTAGCTAATATGCCTAACTATGCAAAATTCATGAAGGAACTTCTATCTAAGAAGCATAAGCTGCAAGATTGTGAAACCATAGCACTCACTGAGGAGTGCAGTGCAATAATTCAGAGGAAACTTCCTCCTAAATTGAAAGACCCTGGAAGTTTTAACATCC
>PYAF01001717.1:43952-58870 GCA_007407185.1 Glycine tomentella | reverse complement strand
CAGCAAATAGATCTTTAAGAACACCCTCAGGGGTAATTGAGGATGTTTTAGTGAAGGTAGACAAATTCATATTTCCTACAGATTTTATTGTGTTAGACATGGAGGGAGAAAGTGAAATCCCTTTGCTGTTAGGAAGGTCTTTCTTAGCCACTGCTAGGGCCTTAATAGATGTAAAGCAGGGAAAGCTTGAGTTAAGATTGAATGATGAATCTGTTGTATTCTATGTATTTGATGCCATGAAGCATCCAGCTGATGAACATGATTGTTTTAGGCTAGATGTGTTGGATAATGTTATTTATGTAGGTATTACAGCAGGTTTAAAAGCAGCTGAAGCTGAGGATTTAGCAGAAAATGCAACAGCAGCAAATTATGCAGAGGAAAACTCAGCTGCAATAGCAAATTCAGCAGCTGTAGAAAATTATGCAGCAGAAATAGCAAGCATAGAGCAGCAGAAATTTCTGCAGAATTCAGCACTGCAGATGAAAATGCCACACCTGAACCTGTGCTAGAGGAGCTGGAGAAAAAGGAAGATGATATTCCAACAGGAGCACCTAAAGTGGAACTGAAAGAACTGCCTGAACACTTGAAATGTGTTCCTGGGTGAGAATGACAGATATCCAGTTATCATTAACAGAGGGCTGGAATGGTTTGAGGAAGAAAAATTGTTAAAAGTACTCAAGGAGCACAAGTCAGCCATAGGCTGGTCTATTTCAGATTTGAAAGGTATACATCCCTCCTTTTGTACTCATAAAATTCTAATGGAAAGTGATGTTAAACCTGTAAGACAGCCACAAAGAAGGCTCAATCCCACGATAAAGAAGTGGTAAGAAAAGAGGTTGTTAAGCTTTTGGATGTAGGTATGATTATTATTGCTTCCTTGATGGGTACTCTGGGTATAACCAAATCCCAGTAGCACCGGAAGATCAAGAAAAGACAGCCTTCACATGTCCATTTCGGGTGTTTGCCTATAGAAGAATGCCATTTGGATTGTGTAATGCGCCTGCAACCTTCCAGAGATGCATGCTATCTATTTTCTCTGACATGGTAGAAAGAGGACTTGAGGTATTCATGGATGATTTTTCTGTTTTTGGTCCTTGCTTTAATTCATGCTTGGCTAATCTAGCTAAAGTTCTAAAAAGATGTCAAGAGACAAACTTGGTTTTAAACTGGGAAAAATGTCATTTCATGGTAAGGGAAGGTATAGTGCTAGGCCATAAAATTTCTGAAATGGGAATTGAGGTAGATAGAGCTAAATTGTTACTAATTGAGAAATTACCTCCTCCTATTAATGTTAATGGTATTCGCAGTTTTTTAGGCCATGCAGGTTTTTACAGGCGCTTCATCAAGGATTTCTCCAAAATTTCAAAGCCATTAAGTCAATTGCTGGAGAAAGACACAGAATTTTGCTTTAATGATGCTTGTCTTGAAGCCTTTAACACCTTGAAGCACAAACTCACCACGACACCTGTTTTGATTGCTCCAGATTGGAGTTTGCCTTTTGAACTAATGTGTGATGCTAGTGCTTATGCAGTAGGTGCAGTTTTAGGACAGCGAAAAGAAAAGCGTTTGCATGTCATATATTATGCTAGTAAGATCTTGAATAAGGCACAAGTAAATTATGCCACCACTGAAAAGGAGATGCTAGCTGTGGTGTATGCCTTAGATAAGTTTAGATCATATTTAGTAGGCTCAAAAGTGATTGTTTATACTGACCATGCAGCTCTTAAATTTCTGCTGCATAAGCAAGATGCAAACCCATGCTTGCTGTGTTGGATGTTATTGCTGCAGGAATTTGACTTGGAAATAAGAGACAAGGCTGGAGTGGAGAACAAGGTAGCTGACCACTTGTCTAGGATTCAGGAGAAAGACTTGCAAGATGGACCAGAGATTGAAATCAATGAATCATTCCCGGATGAGCAAGTGCTTGTTGTGCAACTCAGCCCATGGTTTGCTAGCATGGCCAACTTTAAAGCTGCTGGAATCATTCCTGAAGACCTTAATTGGCAGCAGCGCAAGAAGTTTTTACATGATGCGAGAAGGTACTTCTGGGATAACCCCTACTTATATTTTCAATGCACTGACAATGTTATCCGCAGATGTGTAGCTGAAAGCGACGTGCCGGATATTCTGTGGCACTGTCATTCCTCTAACTATGGAGGACATTTTGGAGCGAACAGAACTGCACACAAAGTGCTGCAATGTGGCTATTATTGGCCAACTCTCTTCAAGGATTCCAAGAACTTTGTGCTGCAGTGTGATAGCTGTCAAAGGACAGGTAATGTATCTCGCAGAGATGAGATGCCACTCAACAACATCCAAGAAGTTGAGTTGTTCGATGTATGGGGCATTGGTTTCATAGGGCCTTTCCCTAAATCATTCTCCAACCAATACATCTTGGTTGCTGTGGATTATGTCTCCAAGTGGGTTGAGGTAGCTGCTTTACCCACCAATGATGCCAAGGTGGTGGTCTCATTCCTAAGGAAGAACATCTTCACCAGATTTGGGGTGCCAAGAGCAATCATAAGTGATGGAGGGACTCACTTTTGTAACAAGTAGTTAGGCAGTTTGTTGGCCAAATATGGAGTCAAGCATAAAGTAGTAACCCTATATCACCCTCAAACAAGTGGCCAGGTAGAGATTTCCAACCGAGAACTGAAGCGAATACTCGAGAAAACTGTTGGAACATCAAGAAAGGACTGGTCTAAGAAGCTAGATGATGCTTTGTGGGCATACAGGACTACATTTAAGACTCCAATAGGTATGCCTCCTTTTCAGCTTGTCTATGGTAAGGCTTTCCATCTCCCTATTGAACTTGAACACAAAACAATTTGGGCAACTAAGTTCTTAAATTTTGAACTAACAAAAGCTAATGAGAAGAGGTTGCTTCAGTTGAATGAATTAGATGAGTTCAGGTTAGCTGCATATGAGAATGCCAGAATCTACAAAGAGAAGACAAAGAAGTGACATGACAACCAAATCTGTCCAAAAGAATTTATTCCTGGACAACAAGTGTTGTTATATAATTCTCGCCTGCGACTCTTTCCAGGTAAGTTCAAATCACGTTGGTCTGGACCATTCCTGGTACGAGAAGTTTACCCCTATGGCATAGTGGCAATCTCACCCTTGGATAGTGACCGAGCTTTCAAGGTAAACGGGTATAGACTGAAACACTACTTTGGGGGAGAGGTGGACAGAAATTCAGTTTCTGTTCCACTCAAAGCCACTGAGGGTTTGAACTGAAGTAAGTATAATAACCTAGGTTTTTTTATAAAAAGGAGTAAAAGAAATAAGAATTTCAATTATAAAATTCTGTCGCAAAAGCTTAAGTGACGAATTTAGCGACAGAATTAGTGATAGAATTAGCGACGGAATTAGTGACGGTTTTAGCGACGGAACCGCGCCACAGGTGCTCCAGAAAGTCTATTTTTCACTGGAACTTGGCGCGGATAGCGCCATATATGGCACGATTAGCGCGGGAATGTCGGCAGAACCAGTTTTTAAAGGCCATTTTACGAGATTTTTGGCCCAAAAGCATGGTTTCTTCTTCGTCCAGCCCAAACCTCCATTATTGGAGTGCCCAAGCTTCCCAGGACCTTATTTTGAGACCTAAACATTTCCCTGTGGCCTATAACCTCGATAGAACTGATTAGAAAGCTGAAATCCTTCATCTGTAACTTGAAAACCTTTTGTGAATGAGAGATTGAGTTCTCAAGTGAAAACCCTCAGAAAACTTGAGAAGTGGTCGAGACTTAAGGCGGGAGACGAACACCAGAGCTCGGGGTAGCTGTCTTGAGGTCTCCTTAGTCGCCACTGAGGTAAGAGACCCAAGTTTTTTCGTTTAATTTTGATCCTGGGGGGTTTTATGAATAGTGACCCATATTAGCTGGGGCTAGAATTAGCCCAGGGTCCTGTTGAGAAACTTGTTCAGAGCGATGAATAGATGAAGGATTAGCTTTCAATTTTTGTTTCTGGTGACTTTGAATCTTGGCTCTGTATATGCCTGTGTGACTTGAGTAGAGTCACTTGTTGATAGTTTTCTGATAGACTAGAGCCTTGATTATATGATGTTCTGAGCCGAGAGGCTAGTGGAGCAGGGCTTGAGTGGAGCTCAGCCCGTTCTGATGACAATTGAGTTGTGGGGCTGAGGGGAAGCTTGGGATATGTATATATGTATATATGTAGTGAGTCTGGGATAACTCAGATGACTTGTATTCAGCCCTGATGGACCTTGTGTGGTCTGAGAGTAGCCTTGTGTGTGGGCTGAGTTTGAATGAACCCTAGGATAGGGGAATTCTGCTATAATATATATTGTGACTTGTATGTCTGTGGACTGGTTTTGATATGAGATTGTTATGCCTTGATTAGGCATTGATGCTGAGACTGTTGGTGGCGGGAGCCACAGACCTGGGAAGGAACTTCAGAGTAATCCCTTACCAGGTAAGTTCAGCGTTTCTGGGGGATGAATTCCCGTTTTGGTTGCACACCACACTCCTGGGGGGTGTTGGTCATGATTCATACTACATGCATTGGCTATGGCATTGTTTATGTTGATTTATCTGTATTTGCATTGGATATATGCATGCTGTGATTGAGATATCTGTTGGCCAATAGATAAATACCGGCATTGAGGAGCTCCGCCGTGTATTCTGGGCGTTGAGGAGCTCCGCCCGTGGCATTGAGGAGCTCTGCCACATCATGACAGGTACTGACGTTGAGGAGCTCCGTCAGGGCGTTGACCGCCAGGCATTGAGGAGCTCTGCCACCTGTCATGTGATGATATTATGTTGTTGATTTGATATGATGAGGCCAGAGGGCCAGGCCAGTGGGCCATGTGTGATGTGTTTGCCTGTTATGTGTTGTGAATCTGTGAGCCAGGGTGGGAATGAGTTCCCAGGGACCCTGAGTTTACTGAGATATGTTATCTCACCCCGTGTGGGGGTTTTCTATGATTTCAGGTGACCTTGCTAGAAGAGAAGACCAGTCTCAGGGCAAGAGGCCCAGCAGAGGCTAGGCTGCTTGACAGAGAAGCGGCATGGAGAGCTTGAAGGCTCTATTTTGACTCTATTTTGATGTATAGTTCTGTATACCCTCAGTGAGGGTTGATATTCTTTTGTATCATCATGGGATGTGTGGTGTGGACTCTGATGTATATGTCTGTACAGAACTATTGTGTGTTATGATATGAGACTTTCCCTGAGTATATTTATGTATATTTGATAAACTGCCTAAGTCTCGTAGCTACCTGTCTCTATGATTTATGTATGAGAAACTGGATCAGCAGGGGCGTGATAGATGTATGTTCTATGTGTGAGATGCTTTATATTTGTGATTCCATACATAATGTATCAAGAAAACGATTTTTATGCTTCCGCTGAGTTATATAGTTTGTGTTTTAGGCGCTAATCTGATATTATTAATGATAACACGTCGGAGGCCTACGGGGTGTTATAGTAAGCGTCTAGCTTAAGACGTTAAACGAGCCACTGGTAATGTACATAGTGTTTCAAGTTTTGGTTTAGAATTTCTAGCAGTAAATGCAGCATTCTGCAGTGTTTCTTTCTTCATATTCCATAGTAGTTACTTTGGGTACATGCATTAGTAATTAGGCATTTCAATTTCTTTAAAATTTTGATAGTCTAGGATTGTTATTATTATTATGCATGTTTTTCAATTATAGTCATAATAGTATGTTAATGAAATAAAAATCCAAGTAAAAAGAAAGAAAAAGACTGTGCAAAGGTCTGGCGCTGACCACGCCAGGAGTCGTGCTAACCGCACCAAGCACCCACGCTAAATGCGTGACAGTCGCGCTAACCGCGTGGCATGCTCGAGTCAGGCCTCCTCATCTGTATAAATTGGCACAACTCGCGCCAAGTACAGCGCCATCCACGCCACAATCACGGCTACGTCACGCTAACAGCGTGACATCCGCGCTAACCGCGCGAGTTACTCGACCCATGGACTTGTTTCTGCATTAAATCATGCGAATAGCGTGAGTAGTGGCGCGATCAGTGCCAGTTGTTCGACCCTGGCTGTTAATTTTGAAGGTTCCACGCTAGTCGCATGAAGTATGGCGCGGGTAGCACGAGATATTCGAGGCTGAGGGTCCTTCCAATACCCATCCACGCGGATCGCGTGAGATCCCGCGCGAATCGCGCGAATTAGACGAAACAAAAAACCCTCCAGTGCTTCATGGCGCGATCCGCGCGAGGTCGCGGAATCAATTTTTTATTTTTTTTTTTTGAATTTTCTCATTCGCGCCT
Organism: Glycine tomentella; assembly: GCA_007407185.1. Taxonomy (NCBI): domain Eukaryota; kingdom Viridiplantae; phylum Streptophyta; class Magnoliopsida; order Fabales; family Fabaceae; genus Glycine; species Glycine tomentella. The sequence continues at coordinate 52,607 of PYAF01001717.1, read as the reverse complement.
TACTCTTCTCCTTCTCAAAGCCGCTCCACTCTTTCCGCCTGCACCCCAGCCATCACCATTAACCACCCTTAACCATATTCCTCACCATTATCACTCTTTAAAGGCCTAACCTACTCTCTCTCCCACCCTTGTTCTGTCTCACTATCGCATTCCCTCATACTCATTCCCTCTCCACTCTAAGTTCCTGCTGCATTTGCACCATTAGGAACCAAATGCTTGCAATTCCACCATGGCAGGAGACAAGGTAAAGTCCTGAACTAAAAAAATTGCTGTGTATTTGATACGAATTTGGTTCATAAGCATTAGAAACCAACTCCTTTCAACCCAGGGTCATGCACCATTAGTTTTGATGAACTTCATGCCAAACCATAGGGTAGAGACCCAATTACTATTGTCTTCTGCTAGTGCTTCCATGCTTTGTTCATTAGGGAATGTTGATATGATAAGAATAGGCATATAGAATTGAATTGATTATGTGCCCATTAGATGTTTGTTTAAATGCCTGAATGAGAACTTGGAATATAATGTGGACTAGTCTTGACTAATTGCTAATATAAAATCAGTCCCTTCAATAATTGCATAAAATGATGTGATTACGACATAAGTACATTGATTTGCTCTTAGATATATGTATGACTGTTCAATGTTGTAGTGTGCTTGAATTAGCAATCTTGGTGGAAGACCACAATGCTGAATGTTGTGTGTAAGGACCTTCATTTTCGGCGCGCGGGGATTCGGATCAGAAAACCCTGTTAAGGGTGCGGCGCTGATGGCGCCAGGGCTGGCGCTGATGGCGCCAGACCCACTGGAAAGTGGCGCCAAGACTGCCGGATCCACGCTGTTGGCGCTGTGATATCTGGCGTGTGGCGCCAAGGGCGCCAGGTCGGCACTGGAAGCGCCAGTATCTCTGGAGGTTCACGCCAAGGGCGCCAGAGTTGGCGCCAGGAGTGCCAGATTTCCCAGCCGGCGCTGGTGGCGCCAGATATGGCGCTCAGGGCGCCAGATTCTTTGGAAGCTGGCGCTGGAGGCGCAGGAGTGGCGCTGAGGGCGCCACAGTTTCTGAAAATCGGCGCTAGGAGCGCGGGAGTGGCGCTAAGAGCGCCAGACTAACCGACCTATGTGGCGCTGATGGCGCCGGAGCTGGCGCTGATGGCGCCAGAGGTCGGGCAGGCCGGGTATTTAAGGCCAAAACTGCGATTTTTTTTGGCCATTTCTTCTCCTTCTTCTTCCTCCACGAGCTGACCTCCATTGAAGACCCTCCCAAGCTTTTAGGGACATTATATACTAGCCTAAACACCTCTTGATGACCCTTGATCTTTTAGAAATCCTTTGGAAAGCTTTAATCCTTCATCCTTTTTCCTTGAAAACCCCATTTTGAGTGAGAAGAGGAACCTCAGAGGAAAAGCTCAGAGAACTTGAGCTTGGCGCAGAACCACAGCATAATTGGGACATAGAAGCTAGAGGAAGTTGTTCTGAGGCTGTTGGAGTCGCCACTGAGGTAAGAAACACAAGTTTCACCGTTTAATTTTGATTCTGGGGGTCCCTGTGAATAGTGACCCATATGAGCTAGGGCTAGAATTAGCCCAGGGTCCAGTTGAGAAAGTTGTTCAGGACTTAGAATAGATGAAGGATTAGTTTTCAGTTTTTGATTCTGATAACTTTGAATCTTTGCTCTGTATATGCCTGTGCGACTTATGTAGAGTCACTTGTTGATAGTTCTCTGATAGGCTAGAGCCTTGATTGTGATGTTCTGTTCTGAGCTGAGAGGCTAGTGGAGCAGGGCTTTGAGTGGACCTCAACCCCCTTTCTGATGACAATTGGATTGTGAGGCTGAGTAGAGCTTAGGCTATATATATATATATATATATATATATATATGTAGTGAGTCTAGAATGACTCAGATGGATTGTATTCCATCCTGATTTGACCTTGTATGGTGTATGAGGAGCCTAATGCAGGCTTGTTCTGATTGAACCCTAGGATAGGGGAATTCTTTTTATGATATATATATTGTGACTTGCATGTCTGTGGTCTGGTTTTGATATGAAATTGCTTATGCCTTGGTTAGGCATTGATTCTGAGACTTTTGGTGGCGGGAGCCACAGACCTGGGAAGGAATTGCTGACTGAGACCCTACCAGGTAAGTTCAGTGTTCCTGGGGATGAATTCCCATCTTGTGTGCCACAACACACTCCGGGGGAGTGGTGGTCATTTCATGATGCATGCATTGGTAGTTGCATTCTCATAATGATGTATGTATGCATCTGTGCTTGACTTGTTCTATGATATGACTGTGATAGATCTGTTGGCCAATAGATAGATATGGACCTCCCTAGGAGATGGTTTTCCTCCTAGCATGGCTGGCTCTTGGTTGAGGTAGCTCCCAGGGGGTTGATTCCCACAGGCCAGGGGATTAGAAGTTGAGGTAGCTCCTTCTATTCTCGGAGGTACCATATGTTGTGCATCCATGCGAAGGGTTAGCACCCAATGGGATGACACAGGTGCGAGTTCCGGACTCCTACTGATATAGGCGTTGAGGTAGCTCCGCCAGGCGTTGAGGCAGCTCCGCCATGTTTGTATGCTATGCTTATGTTATTATGAGGGCCATTGGGGTAGGCCAATGGGCCATTTGCTTGTGATTGCCTGATGTATGTATTATGGAAGTGGGCCAGGGTGGAGGAGAAGTCTCCATGGACCCTGAGCTTACTGAGATTTGTTATCTCACCCAGTGTGGGGAATTATGCTTTCCAGGTGACTCTTCCGGACGAAGAGAGCAGTCTCAGGGCAGGAGGCCCTAGTAGAGACGTTTATGCTTGGCTGATAGCAGCAGATGGAGCTTGTAGGCTCATTTTTGGATTATTTTGTTTATATGTGGTACCCTTGAGAAGGGATGGAGTGTGTGTACTCCTGATGATTTTTATAGTTCTGTATACCCTCTGTGAGGGCTGATATTCTTTTGTATCACACGATGTGGTGTGAGCTGTGATGTATAGTTGTACAGAACTATTTATGATATGTATATGAGACCTATTTTTCTCCTGAGCATAGCTGTTGTATATTAATAAATCTGCCTAAATTTGTCAGTGATCTGTCTTTATGGCTTATGTTATGAGAAACTGGATCAGCAGGGGTGTGCCTTATGTGCTTTGTGTGTGACTTTTATGTGGTTTGTGTTATTTCATACATAATGTATCAAGAAAAGCGATTCTGTGCTTCCACTGAGTTTTGTAAACTATGTTTTAAGCGCTAAACTGATATTATTAATGATAACACGTCGGAGGCCTACGGGGTGTTACATTGTGAGCATGACTTTGTGGAAATTTCATGTTAGCCACAATCACGCTTACCTTGGTATGAATGAATAGGTTCAGGATTTGAGTTGTTGATATAACCCATATAATTGCTTTGTGGATTAATTGCATACATTAAACCTTGCACTTGCTTGTTATGAATCCGTCCCTTTGAACATAAATCTGGAATGATCAAGCATGTTTTGGGTTCTAAAGTGCATGCTTATGGATCTTATGTATGCTGGGATCAAATGGTAAATCTACAGGTAACTACATACTGGATATGTGAATTGTTGTTATTACATGATCACTGTTGTGATGGTGCTTGCAAGAAATGATTCATATTTTTGTGGTTGGGTATTGTCATAGCTTAAATCTTGGCATTATTGATTTCTAGACTGAACTAAAATGAAACAAATGATGTTTTTCGTGAAGTCTACACACACAGAGTGGAATTTTTAACTGACAAGAACCACGTTGACTAGGATTTGACACTGAACATTTGAATCATGAGTGAATAAGACATAGGGAATTGATGTTGGTATCTGTAATTGCTTTGATGATTGAACCCACTATGTTTGAACTGTTTCTTGGATAATTAGGACCAAACTTAAAGATTTGTCATGAGCTAAATCTGGGAATCCAGGTTAAAGCTATTCCTTTATCTCTCATAATGTGCATATTGTCTATGGGTCCAAATGATAATTTTGAGGCAGGGTATGAATAATATAATTGAATTATGTCTGATTTGGTGTATGTAAGACACCTAAATCTGGGAATGGAGGACTTATGCCTAACTTTTAAATGAACTGAACTGAATCAATAGGACTTTGCCCTTTAGTGCAAATATAATTGATCCATTGATTGCTTGAAAAATGATATTGTGCTGAGATTGAATTTTTTCTAAATTGGGGCTATTACACTGTCTATTGTTGTCTGGGGTGCTCTATACATTAAATCTGGGAATTGTGAGCATGACATTTAAATTGGAATGTGAATAAACCAAAAGCCATGTTGAATTTTGATGTGACAATCACCATTGCCATTTGGCATGTGTGGATTGAATGCATAATTGTTTCTCACTATTACAATGAGTGATTATTTGAAAGACCTAATTGATTGATAGGATGCTAAACCTTAACCTGACTGATGATGATTGAGTCGTGGGAAACTATTCGGTAAATTGATTTTGTTTTAAATATGGAAATCATGGATACTCTGAACTGAATTGTGCTTTGAATGTAATGAATATCACTCACTGATGCACAGTATTTCTGAATTGGCTGATCTGATCCTATTAAGGAAACAAATCTGGGAATTAAGCTTCTTGAATTATATATATATATATATATATATATCTGGATTTGGTTCTGGTTTTCAAGGAAAACAAATAGCCAAGGAAAAGAAGAAAACTACTGCTGGAGGAGGAAGCAAAAGGGCCAGAGTTAATGATTATGATGAAGCTCGATTTAAGACAGCTGAGTGCCAGGAAAGGTTTGATACCTGGTACCTCCAGAAGAAAATAATTCAGGAGAAGAAGATTATGTGGGAGACACTACCTGATGGGAACCCAGTTCTAGAAGTTATCCTCAGACGACAGTGGTAGAGGCTTGTCACCTTCCCAGAGCCCAGTTCCAGCATGATCTTGAAGGAGTTTTTGGCAAATGTTGATCCAGACACAGTAGCCAGGAGCAGGATGTCTTGGGTCCGAGGTGTCCAGGTGTCTTTTGATGAGAAAGCCATAGAGCAGTTATTGGACACCCAGTTTGACCCATTTGAGGGCTGCGACTTTAATGACTTATTCTTTCGCATGCAGCCAGACGCATTGACCAAGATGTATAAGGATGAAGTTCCTCAGCTGGCCATCACTATCAGAAGGGCTATCACAGGTCCATACACTGCTTGGAAGCCTAAATTCGGGCTGGACTATATACCAGAGAAGCTGCGGAAGCATGATCTGGTTGGGGATGCCGCTTTTTGGCACCAATTTATTAATCACACAGTCATTCCTTCCACTAATATGACTGATGTGAATCTAGAGAGAGCGATCCTGCTATACACTCTTCGAGGTGAAGGTAACCTCTACATTTCTAACCTTCTCTCTAACCGTATCCTTCATATGATTCAGGACGCCAGCAGCAAGTCTTGGCTGGCCCATTCCTCCCTGATTCTACACTTGTGTCGCCATGCGGGTGTGGAAATTGCAGACGATGAGCCCATGGACGTCCCGATCTCATCACTCATGGTCCACAAGACCTATTTGGACGCCATGGAGACAGTGGCTGATGAGTAGGTTCTCCGAGCTTCAAAGCTCAAACCAGAGGAGCTTGTAGCCCGTAGCCCCAAAGACATACCAGCACCAGAGGCTCCCCAGCCAGCACAGCCAGCAGAGATTCCACCACCACCATCACCAGCACCACCAGCTTCAGTCCCTTCTTCCACCATTCCTGGACATGAGCCACTCTACACCGATTCTCCCACTTATGTGGCCTTCCAGGAGTTTGTCAGAACTCAGCTTGCCCAGCAGACTAGCATGCTTGGAGCTATATGCAGGCACTTAGGCATTCCCTCCTCCGAGTACCAGATTCCAGTCCCACCACCAGTTGCACCTGCTTCAGACATTCCTCGACCCTCAGATGCAGCAGCTACAGAGCCATCTACTCAGGAGCCTACATCCACAGATGCTGCAGTGATTGTAGAGAGTAGAGAGGGAGAGGAGTGATCAGGACCTATTTTATTTCTTTATGTTTATTGTTTTCTGTTTTGGTTTTATTTTGATTCTGCACTAGACATTAGATACATTCTGCACATTTACATTTCTGCATTTATATATAATATTGTTTCTGATTCATGTATACAAATAAAAGTTGTTTAGATCAATGTTTCGAGTTGGATGCGATTTCTAAATAATGCTGAAATTTTCCAAAGCGCTGTGACCTTATTTGTGGTTGCTGGCGACAACAATATATAAATCTGGGAATGGTCGGTATGCATTATTTCGCAAATCATAGTCAAGGAACAAATGACGTCTAATAGAATTTTTTAAAAAATAAAAATAAATAAGCAGCACATCAGATCTTTCAAGATAAAAAGTGAATGGACACAGTGATGGATAGGATTTCTCTGATGAAAGCTTGATGAAATGAAACATAGCATGAACTGCATGATACATGAATAGGATTATGATTGTTGGTATATGAAATGCATGTTGAAGTTGAAATGATGCTTGAAATGAGTCAACTGAGATTGACTTGAGTTTGAACACCTGTGAGGATTTGAGCCAAACAGCGGTAATGTTTTCTTTCGGAGAGACTCCAATTTCATAGTACTCTAGAATTTGAATTGTTTCTCTGGATGCAGGTGTGACTTGATATGATTAAGGCAGATTTTTCTTCTGAAACTAGGGCCAAATTGACTCACCTTCAATTATTTTCCAATTGCACCTCATTTGAGCTTAAGCCTTTCATTTCAAATTACCCAAATTAGAGCCACATCCATTTGACCAACCCCCTGAGGCTAGAAAAGGTTTGATATAAGTCCATGACAACAGAAAAACAGGGAATTATACATCAAGGTATAAAGAAACACAAGTAAATCCAATTGGTTGTGAAGAGTAAGAATAAACAAGCATAGTTCAAGTTGGAAAACAATAAGTCCATCAGCTGGAGTTTTGAGAAGCTGCAGTAATTGTTTTAAATTTGTTTATGTTTGCTTTTAAATCCAAAATCAAAAAGAAGTTTATTGTTCTGCTTTTACTTTAGAATAAATTGTTGAATAAAGTACCAGGTTTTGAAAAGGAGGACAAGGAGCATGTTGTGGACTTAAGGGACTGGATCTAGCCTCTTATAAGCTACTTATCCATATATTTTCCTACCTTTAGCCCAGCCACATTACAAGCCGGAAAGACCTTTTGATCAAGTCGTGCTTGCAATTGTTGAGAATATTTTCAAGCTTATGGTAGTGTTGTGACATTGTTGAGTAAGAGAGACATCATAGCCTGATACACTTGAGTGAGTGAGTAGATTAAACACAACTTTTGCAAGGAATACTCAAGTACTCTCATGAATTGACAGCATTGAAAGTGCCATGGAAAGCTTCGATTTGAATTGATCATACATAGCATGATGATTCTAGGATTGTAGTTTGTGGTTTAGTTTGATCATTGATTCTTGCTTACTCTTGAAATCTTTCAGTTGCTGGGGACAACAACTTTCAAATCTGGGAATTGTTTGATGTGTTGCAAACACATCTTAGTTTTAGGATAGTTTTAGGTTATAATTTAGTTAAATAATTAAGAAAATAGATTAGAATAGGTTAGTTTATTATTAAGTTTGATTTAATCTCATATCATTACCATTTGTGCATTTTAAGGCTTAAAGGAGGAGAATCAAGGCAAAAGAAGGAAGAAAACAAGATTCAAGGTCTCGCACGGATCGCGCCGGATCCCGCGCAAGTTGCGCCAAGTGCATAACAACAGGCCTCAGATTCGAACAAGCCGCGCGATCAGCTCCACACTCCGCGCCAGTAGCGCCAGATGCTCAAAGGCCAACTTTCCAACTCGAAGAAGTCACGCAACTCGCGCCATGGCTATGCTAACCGCGCCACTTATTCGAAGCCTCCGCGCGGATCGCGTCACAGCCGTGCCATCAGCACCAGAAGTCCAGCATCAGGCCATTCAGCTCGAAGACTCCACGCTATTAGCGTGGAGTTCCACCCGATCAGCAAGGGACTCCGCGCGGGTCACGCCACAAAGATTCTATTTCCTGATTTAGATTTATCTGTTTCGAATTTTGGCACTGTTTTAGGCTTTGTTACCTTAATTAAATTATTCTGTAAATACAAGACCTCTGAGGACTGAAAGACATCATCCATTATTCATCCATTAACCATCTATCATCCAGAAACACTTCCACAAACCTCTGGAATTCAAGAATCAAGGCTAGGGTTTCAACAGAACTATGAATTATTCAACAGCTTTTGTATTCTTGAGGCCTATGGCAGGCTAAATCTTGTATTGTGGAAAGGCCATGAACTGATGTGAACTCCTCTGTAACTTAACTAGTATTGAATGAGAATTTCTTGATTGTTTTGCTTTACTCTGTTCTTTATTGTTTTATTCTTATTTGGAATTGGCCATTCTAATTAAGTATTGAGAGTTAGGATTCACAATGGGGACGTTGGGATTCTAATTTCTGACCTTAGTAAAGTAACAGTTGTTCATTACCTAGGGATAGGGATGCGTGGCTGCAGAACTTATAATATGGTCTTTTAAATGCTTAACTTGATAGACTTCACTAAGGAATTAGGTTTTCGATTCAGGTTAAAGGGTTAATTCACTAAGGGATTAGGGATTAGCTAAAGTAGG
>PYAF01001717.1:25539-38252 GCA_007407185.1 Glycine tomentella | reverse complement strand
AGTCCCTTCCAAAGGATTCTCAAGCTTGGTTACATTCCTAAACCCAAAAGACTTAGATTCATGCTTAACTAAGCTTAAACATATGCTTACGAATTCGAGCTATTACATATGGCGCCATCAGCGCCAATCCTGGCGCCACCGGTGCCGCACCCTTAGCAGGGTTTTCTGACCTGAATCCCCGCGCGATAAGCGCCGAAAAATAAAAATCCTTACAAATGTTCTTTGTGATATTGTACCCATGGAGGCTGGTCATATCCTTCTTGGTAGGCCATGACAATATGATAGAAAAGTGATACACAATGGCATGGAGAACACTTTTGAAGCACTTAGGCAAGAAAATTATTTTGAGGCCTTTGACTCCTACATAAGTATGTGAGGATCAAGTGAGAATGAAAGAGAAAAGAATTGAGGAGTTAAAAAAATACTGCACTTGACAAAAAATTCTGCACAAAAAAAAAGGCAAAGAAAGTGAGCTTCCAAAGACAAAAACTAGTGGGAAGCAAAAAAAAAAAAAGAGAAAGAAAATGAGAGCAAAAAAATTCATAAGATTAAAGAGAGCTTGTTCTTGAGTGCAAAGCAAATCAAGAGAGTGTTATTGTCACAACAACCTCTTTATTTTATACTTCCTAACTTTCTTTGTTTACATGTTGAAAACAAAGGTGAAAATTTTCCCAAAGCTATGCAATCACTTTTGGAGGAATATCAAGATGTTTTTCCAAAAGAAGTGTCTAATGGCTTGCCTCCTTTGGGAGGCATAGAGCACCAAATTGAATTAATTCCAGGTTGTTCACTCCCAAATAGGCTAGCATATAAGACTTGCCTCATTGAAGCAAAGGAGATCCAAGCACAAGTGTAAAAGCTACTTGACAAAGGGTGGATCCGTGAGAGCATGAGCCCTTGTGCTATGCCTATTATTCTTGTGCCTAAGAAGGAGGGAACTTGGAGAATGTGCACGGATTGTAGGGCAATCAACAACATCACCATAAGGTATATACATCTAATCCCTAGACTTCATGATCTTTTAGATGAATTTCATGGTGCTACTATTTTCTCTAAAATTGATCTTAAGAGTGATTTTCATAAAATAAGGATGAGGGAAGGGGATTGATAGAAAACGGCTTTCAAAACAAATTTTGGGCTTTATGAATGGTTAGTTGTGCCTTTTGGTTTGACTAATGCACCAAGTACCTTTATGAGACTTATGAATCATGTTCTTAGACACTTTATAGGCAAGATTGTGGTAGTGTACTTTTATGACATTCTTGTTTATAGTACCAATTTAAATGATCATTTGATGCATGTTAAAAGTGTCTTGGATGTGCTAAGGAAGGAAACTTTGTATGTGGCAATTGATAAATGTTCCTTTTGTACTTCACAAATTGTGTTTCTAGGTTTTGTGGTAGGTTCTCAAGGAGTCCAAGTGGATCAAGAGAAAGTGAAAGCCATCATGGAGTGGCCAACTCCAAAAGGTGTGAAGGATGTGAGAAGCTTTCATGGTTTAAGTAGCTTTTATAGGAGATTTGTGAAGGACTTTAGTACCATTGTTTCTCCTTTGAATGAATTGATGAAGAAAATCATGAGCTTTTCTTGGAAGCAAGAACATGCAATTGCTTTCCAAACATTAAAAGATAAGTTATCTCATGCACCTATTCTTGCATTGCCTAATTTTAATGCTTTCTTTGAATTGGAATGTGATGCATCTAATGTGGGAATTGGGGGTGTAACACCCTGAAATTTCGATAACTTAAAATATATGTGTGATGTATTTCTTGTATTATTTGAGTATTTGATTAGCTTATATTAGTTGAAATGTTATGTGAATTATCCATATGCAATTGCTTGGTGTAGATGTCAAGTTATGTGGAGTTTGTTTGAGTTGTGTTGAATTGTGCGATTCTGAGTTTGACCTGAAACCTGTTTTAGTAAAATCCTCATTCTGGATTGTTTAACCGTTGGATCGCCTTCAAATTTTAAATATATGTTCCTAACTCATACATTTAACTTTTGATCGATCGGATTGTCAAAATAATGTCTATAGCGTGAGAAATTAATTTTTCACTGAAACATAAATTCTAGAATTGGGCTAGCTCGCCCAAGCGAATTTTTGAAGGCTATTTGGCTCGCCTGGGCGAGTCAAGGTGGTGTTGAATATGTAGTAAAGTCACGAAAATGGAGGTTCTTCCTCCTCCAAACATCTCCCAAGCCCTCTACCGTCCTCCTTCACCACCCACAACCACTGGAGATAACCACAGGCCGCCGTTACTTGTCACGAGATCCCGGCACGGAGAAGAACCCTTTAATTGGAACGGAATCTTCGAAACTCTTCTCAAAGTTTCGGTAGAGAACGGAGCTTCGAATCCTCCTTTCTTGGTTTCCTTGAGGTAATCTTAGTTTCCTTTGTCTTGTTCTAGCTAGTTTAAGTCTCTCTTGATGTCTCTTGTGATTTGGGTAACATTATTGGTTGTTTCTATACTTCCTTTGAAAACCCTTTGAAAATGAGATGTTGTAAAAGTCTCCTTTTTATGAAATAATTGTCATTTTTGTGATCCTTGTTGAATCCTGGTCACATTGGTGTGATCGGAATTTCAAAATGATGTCTTTTGATGTGGATTCCTAAAACACTATTTTAGCCTCTTTTTAAATCTGAATGGGTATTTGACCCCGAATGCTAATGTTAGCCTTGTTTTGGAAATCTATACTAAATTATCTTCAATTTGGTATATAGAGCTCCGCATTTGGGCCAAAGCATGTGAACTTGAGAGATCCCAAAATGACGTTTCAAGGAGCTAACAGAGGGATATAGATAGGTAAGGGGAGTTTATTACCAGGTTACAGTTTTGACACCATAGTTGGGTGCCAGGGAGTCCAACTATGAAGATAATTGCCTATCCCTGTTGTGTGCTGGTTTTCAAGAAAAATTACGTTTTTAACTAATGGGATGCGATGTATTTATCATTAATATGTGTTTGTTCATGTGTGTGCTCGTTTTCAAGAAAAATTGTTTTTAACTAATGGGATGCGATGAATTGGCTTGTTGATGGATAAACTCTGAATAATAGTCTTTGTAATGATTGGATTTTTGGAAAAAGTCTTAATTACAGAGGAGACTCTGCCCAAAATTTTATAATATGTTTTCCTATTTAATTCTTTATTAAATTTTTAAATGGGCATAAGATTTTTTTTCTATATTATACTCCTATTTAATTTAGATTTTTCCTAAAATATCAATCTTGTCGTAATATGGATTGTAAATGAATGAGGTTTGTGATGTTGACGATGATATGATGAATTATGAATGTATGAAATTTGGGTTGTCTGAAGACCTAGGGAATGTAAATCTCAGGCATATGTATTATGTATAGATGTGAAATGTGGCTGCTTGTGATATCGTTGATGATATTGAAATTGAGATGTCATTGATGTAATTGATGATGCTCAAATGAGATAATGTTGACATGGTTGATGATGTTGAAATGAGATAATATTGATATGCATGATGATGATATTGAGATGATATGATGTTGAGGTTGATAATGACATTGATGAGAGATAATGTTGATGTGAACAATGTCATTGTGTGTGGATATACATGGATACCCATGGGGGTATATGACGGGTTACCCTTGCGAGGAAGGATTTGTTCCTAGCCAGGTCATACATTGATGGTGCCCATGGTTGTAGGTTGTGTATGTACACGTGGGATGCAATGACTGGTTGGTTACCCTTGCGAGGGTGGATTTGTTCCTAGCCACGGACAGTGCATCGGTGAGTCCACATTGGTGTGTTACATATGTACATGGGGGGTGCATGACGGGTTACCCTTGCGAGGAAGGATTTGATCCTAGCCGGGTCATTCATTGATGATGCCTATGTTATATACTTCATTTGTATGTATGGAAATAGAATAAAGGCATGCGCGTACCTGTGAGTTTCAGTGGGCTGAGACGCAGGTACTAAGGGGTTATCAGGTTTGGAATTCCCTAGCTACGCTGGCTGATCACCGGGTGGGGGAATGGGCAGTGCACGACAGGGTGGCCCTGATAGGCGGTGAATCATTTTTCCTATGAGAGGCTATTTCCGGGAGATGGTACCATATTGCATGCTGATAGATGAGTCAGGTGCATGCATCATTCTATGCATGATTGTTTGAGTTGTGAAATGCATTGAATGATTGGTTTGTTTAGTGTGTATTGGAATCATGGATTTTTGTTAATGATTGTGGTGGGTAATGTTGTTTTCTTCCCAATTGCTGCTATCTGATGTTTGTTGTTTTATGTAATAAACTCACCCTTGCATTTGTTGTACCGTGTGGTTGGTACCTGTGATGATCGCAAACTTTCATTCGTTGGAGCAGATGAGCAGCAGTAGGTGACCTTGGAGGGAGATTCTTTTTGTTGGAGCTGTCAAGCCGACGTGATGACGTTGGAATTCTTTTTCGAAAAGAGTTGCGTTTTGTTAATCGACTCTTTCTTAGTTAGTTCTTTGATTCTTTTTGTTGGTCATATAAGATTCCAGTGTAAATATATGTAAAATCAAATTAAGTGTTGATATGTAAATGATATGTATTGGTTCAATATATAAATACATGTGTATTCAATTATGTAATTGTATCGTGTGTATAATAATGGTATTATTGCAAAAAAATTTACTACCATTTTCATAATTAAATTAATGGAGTTTTCATATTAAAATTGAAATTGCACGATCTAGAGTTTGTGATGTCGTAGTGACGAGGCGGGTCGTTACAGGGGGGTTTTAATTCAAGATAAACATCCTATTGCTTACTTTAGAGAAAAATTGAAGGGTGCATGTTTGAACTATTCCACTTATGATAAAGAATTGTATGCACTTATTAGAGTCTTGCAAACTTGGCAACATTATCTTTTACCTAAAGAATTTCTGATACATAGTGATCATGAATCTCTTAAATATTTGAAAAGTCAAGGCAAACTTAACATGAGACATGCTAAGTGGGTTGAGTTCATTGAACAATTTCCTTATGTTATTACACACAAGCAAGGCAAGTCAAATGTGATAGCGGATGCCTTATCAAGGAGGCATTGTTTGATTTCTATACTTGAAACTAAATTGCTTGGTTTTAATCACATAAAGGAATTGTATGCAAGTGATCATGACTTCTCTAGTATTTTTGCTTTGTGTGAGAAAGGGGCTCATCAAGGATATTTTAGACATGATGGTTTCTTGTTCAAGGAAAAGAGACTATGTGTTCCTAAAAGCTCTTTGAGAGAACTTTTCATTATGGAAGCTCATGAGAATAATTTAATGGGGCACTTTGGTGTGGATAAAACTTTGGCTATATTACATGAACATTTCTTTTGGCCAAAAATGAGGCATGATGTGCATAAGCTTGTTTCTCAATACATTGTTTGTCATAAAGCTAAATATAGATTAATGCCTCATGGTTTGGATACACCTTTGCCTATTCCCAACTCCCCTTGGATTGATATTTCTATGGATTTTGTGCTTGGTCTTCCAAGATCCAAGAGGGGAAAGGATTCTATTGTTGTTGTTGTTGATAGGTTCTCAAAGATGGCACACTTGATTCCTTGTCACAAGAGTGATGATGCGTGAAGTAGATAATCTTTTCTTCAAAGAAGTGGTGAGACTACATGGACTGCCAAGAAGCATTGTGAGTGATAGAGACATAAAGTTCGTTAGCCATTCTTGGAAAACATTGTGGGGTAAGCTTGGTACAAAACTCTTGTTTTCATCAACTTGTCACCCACAAATGGATGGTCAAACCGATGTGGTGAATAGGACCTTGGTCAACTTTATTGCCTTTACCTAACACTTCTTCTATGATTAATCATGATGCTTTGTCTAAAGCTTCTTATGTTAGGAAAATGCATGAACAAGTAAAGGGACATGTGGAGATGAACATGGAACAATATGCAAAACAAGTCAATAAGCACAAGCAACAAGTGAACTTTAATGAAGGAAATTTGGTGTGGCTTCATTTGAGGAAGGATAGATTTCCTCATGAAAGGAAATCCAAGCTCCAACAAAGAGGAGATGGACCTTTCAAGATTTTAGAAAGGATCAACAACAATGCTTACAAACTTGAGTTGCATAGTGAGTATGGTGTGAGTAATGTGGAAAATAAGGAACACTTCACACTTAACCAAGAGAGGGGGTGAATTGGTTAGTCTTGGTAAATTAAAATTTCTTTGATGAAAATCAGAGTTTCAAATCAGAGTTTTATTGCCCTATGGATCTTTATCACAAAATCAAACAATAATCTTTATCACAAAATTAATCCAAGACTTGTTATGCCACAAGAACACACATGCAAAACAGAGTTCACACAAATATAGTTAAATCTGCAGAATTTAAATCACAACACAAGATTTATACTGGTTCACCTCAAAACCTATGAGGCTACATCCAGTTTCTTCTACTCAACTCTAGAGTAGAGTTCCACTATTGTAAATATTATTCTTACAAGTAATTATAAGCTTCTCTTCATCAACCCTAGATGAAGTTCAGAGATCTAAAACTCCATTATATCCTTAGAAGCCACACCCACACTGAGGACACTACTCAGATGTCCTTGGAGAAACCCTATCTCCGCTTGGAGAAACACCATCTCCACTTGCAAGAAAACCTTCTTACAATAGAGTCAACAATTACAAAGTTACTGCAAAAAACTAAACATTCACAGAGAGCTTGGAAAGAATTCACCTGATGATCAAAGAATGAAATGCATATGAATGAAAAACCTCAGGTTGAATGCAAACCAATTATGCAGAAGTGCTTTCCTAAGCCTTTGTGACAGAACAAGCTTGCTTCACTAACACCTTAGTGACCCATGAATGAATCAATGGAAGCAAGACTCAATAAACCTAGAATATTGCCTTTGTGAATCCTCAGAATGCTCAAAATATCAAAAAGTTTAAGTTCAATCTCAATCTCTGTTGGTTGTTTATCACAGGAGGCAAGGGTTCAAATTATAGTAATTTTCGTAACGGAATTAATCGATTAAAAACGCTCCCCACGCTCCTGTAATCGATTAAACTGACCTTTGGTATGCTCAGGAGTTCAGTAAACAGGTCAAATAATCGATTAACCAGACTGAGCAAAAATGTGTTTATGTCAAATAATCGATTACGGTCTGCAGTAATCGATTAAGCTAGACCTATGTACAAATGATCTTTATGAAAGATTATCGATTACATCCCTTGGTAATTGATTAAGCCAGTGTGAGTGCAAAACATGATTTGAACTAAATAATCGATTACAGTCAGTGGTAATCGATTAAGCCAGAGTGACTGTATTTTCCAAACAAGCATGTAATCTATTATGATACTATAGTAATCGATTAAACCAGTTACAAGGCTAATTTCTAAGTATGCTAAGATTCATGTAATCGATTAATCCGATGCAGTAATCGACTAAAGTGTTCATTTTTTATTTTCCAGAAAGCTTATGAACAAAATAATCGATTCACTTAAGGCAGTAATCGATTAAAGCAGTACTAGGCTGTTTTTCCAAAATACTTGGCTTTTTCTTAAGTTTCAAATCAATTACTTAAAATCAATATGATGAATGCTTGTATGATATATGAATGATAGGTATTCAAAGCTTGGATCACCATAGTGCTTTCTTTCCTTTTACATTATATCACAAGCTTCAATCTTCATTCTTTGAGCCATGTTGAAAGCCAAAACATTCAAGCCTTATTGTTACTTGATTCTTCACTTGAATCTTCATGTAGCTCCCCCTCAAATCAACAATCTCCCCTTTTTTGGCTTTAAACATGCCAAATCTTAAATTGAAAAGCAATGGGTCTTTGTGATTGAATGGAAAAGCTTCGAACATTTCTGCACTTTGTTTAACACCTGAAAATTCAAAAATTCTTTCCAAGAACAAGTGTTAAACGTATATGATCTTTATTCATTATTCATTCCTAACATATATGCATCAATAGCAACCAGTTTCCGTCCTTAACTCCCCCTAAATTTCTCAATTCATGCAACTGAATTTTTTGGGCAAAAATGGCACGAAAAACAGAGGTGAACAGAGTATGATGCAGAGCACTCTCGTTTTCATTTGATTTTCAATTATTCTCCCCCCATTTGGCTTTTTAAAGACAAAAAATGAATGCACAGCGGATAATTGATGAATAGAAAGCATAAACTTCATTAATATTGGCTGATGAGTACATTTAGATGCTGAAATGGGAAAACATAAAAACAGAGTACATGGAAGAATAACTTTTATTAATATAAACTGAGAAGTACAAATAGAAAGCAGATCAGACAAAAATTAAATCTAAATATCAGTGATCACTACAAATAGAAAGCAGATCAAACAAAAACTAAATCTAAATATCAGTGATCATTATAAATAGAAAGCAAATCAGATAAAATCTAACTAATCCTAGAATTCTGCTGATGCTTTATCATTTATGTTTGCTTCAATAACATTCAGCTTCTCCCTAATGTCTTTCAAGGCTTCATAAGTCTTAGCCTTGAAATCCTCGTGAAGCTTCAGCATGGTCTCAGCCTTAAAATCTTTTTGAAAAGATAATTCTCCAGGCTTCCTCTTAGGCTTCCTAATACTTTTAGAAGAAGGTTCAACCATGATGTTTGGATAGAAAAAGCTCCGGCTAGGGATAGAAGAGAAGCTTGATGCAGATTTTCCTAAGACTAGCTATAGCTATTTATAAATATAATTAGGTTGTCTAACGTTCATAATTCCAAAGATATAATTGTTGGGACGATTTAAATGCATTGGAAGTTGTGTAGAAACTAATTGGGCAGTTTAATAGCTCATACAAACTTTCAAATTTTAGATAACAACCTTAATAATCGATTATTCTGCAATGTAATCGATTACAGTATTGATAGCCAGAGGTTGAGGATGATAAGTAATTGATTGAATTGCTAAAGTAATCGATTATTTGGCCATGGATGACAAGCTAAGCATGGATATGAACATTTTAATCGATTAACTCATATGGTAATCGATTTTTACAGAGCCCCTTATTTGTACTAAGTTATTTTTCAGTTAAGTAATCGATTAACCCGATAGGTAATCGATTATTCCAGAGTGGTACAAATTCTCATTTATGAAATGTAATCAATTGCAGCTCCTGTATAATCGATTACATGAGCTTGATTTTCAGCCAGAACAATAGTTTTAATGAAAATAATCGATTATCTCGACTCTTAATCGATTATTACAGCACGAGTATCAGAAAACACAGCATTTTATCATTTTGTATAACTTTCAATCATAGGAACAGAGCTTTCTAACAACAATACTGCTTATTAATATGAAATCAGAGCATTTTAATTATGATAGGCTTTACAAATTACTTCAGAAATGATAATGGTAAGTAGGCATTCAAAATTTCACATTGATTATATCACAAACAAATTAGCATATGTTATGTTCATCAAGAATTCCTAGTATGTTTCTAAGAGTGTAAAAATCTATCCTTAGGCAGAGGTTTTGTAAATATATCAGCAAGTTGATGATGTGTATCAATAAATTCTACCTTTATGTTACCTTTTTGCACATGATCTCTTATAAAATGATGTCTAATCTCAATATGCTTGGTCCTTGAATGCATCACAGGATTCTTTGAAATATTAATGGCACTTGTGTTATCACACAGTAGTGGGATCTCCTTTAACTCAAATCCATAATCTTGTAGTTGTTGCTTGAGCTATATGTTTTGTGCACAACAACTTCCAGCTGAAATATACTCAGCTTTTGCAGTGGATAAAGCTACGCATGCTTGTTTCTCGCAGTGCCAAGAAATAAGTGAGCTTCCAAGGAGATGACAAGTTCCACTATTGCTCTTTCTATCAAGCTTGCATCCTGCAAAATCTGAATCAGAATAGCCAATTATATTAATAGATGCATCTCTAAGATACCACAGTCCAACTTTGGGTGTTGCCTTGAGATATTTGATGATCCTTTTTACAGCTGAAAGGTGAGACTCCTTTGGGTTTGCTTGGTATCTTGCACACAGACAAACACTTAACATTATGTCTGGTCTACTAGCTATTAGATAGAGTAATGATCCAATCATTCCTCTATATTTGGATTCATCTACTTTCTTTCCTTTCTCATCTGAATCAAGATAAGTTGAAGTGGCCATTGGTGTTGCAGCATCTTTGCTTTTATCCATTTCAAATTTCTTGATTACTTCAAGGCAATACTTTGATTGATTAAGGAAAGTTCCATTCTTCAATTACTTGACTTGTAATCCTAGGAAGAATGTCAGCTCTCCCGTCATAGACATCTCAAACTCTTGTTGCATAGCTGCAGAAAATTCTTTGCAAAGCTTTGGATTAGTTGAACCAAAAATAATATCATCAACATAAATTTGAACCAGTAAAATATCATTCTTTTGCCTTTTGATAAACAAGGTTTTGTCAACATTGCCCCTTACAAAAGATTGATCAAGTAGAAACTTACTCAACCATTCATACCATGATCTAGGTGCTTGTTTAAGACCATAAAGAGTTTGAAAACATGATTTAGATGCTGGAAATCAGAAAATCCTGGAGGTTGTTCAACATAAATATTCTCCTCAATGTAGCCGTTTAAAAATGCACTTTTCACATCCATTTGAAAGAGCTTAAAACCCATAATACATGCATAAGCAAGTAGCATCCTAATAGCTTCTAATCTTGCAACTGGAGCATAAGTTTCCTCATAGTCAATGCCTTCCTATTGGTTGTAACCTTTTGCAACCAATCTAGCTTTATTTCTGACTATAATTCCACTTTCATCCAGCTTGTTTCTAAAAACCCATTTAGTACCAATAGGCTTAATGGATGGAGGTTTAGGGACAAGTTCCCAAACTTCATTTCTTTTACATTGATTTAGCTCTTCATGTATGGCATGCATCCAATGTTCATCTTGCAAAGCATGATTGATATCTTTTGGTTCAATTTGAGAAACAAAAGCCATGTCACAACATAAATTTCTAAGTGAGGATCGAGTAGAGATTCCCTTTGATACTTCACCAATGATGTTATCTAGTGAAAGATCTCTTGTGGTTCTCCACTCTTTAGGCAATTGTCTTGGTGTTGATGAACCTTCTTCAGCACTTGGTTCATTTTTCTCATTGATAGAAATTTTCTCCAATTGAATATTCTGCTCTACATTTCCTGCATCATCATCACAAGCTTTTTCCTCTTTTGAGGGGTTAGATTCATCACAAATTACATGGATAGATTCCTCAATGCACATGGTTCTTTTATTGAAAACTCTATATGCCTTGCTTTGTAATGAATATCCAAGAAAAATAGCTTCATCAGCTTTTGCATCAAACTTCCCAAGTGATTCCTTTCCATTATTTAATACAAAGCATTTACAGCCAAAGGTTCTTAAGTGAGAAACATTGGGCTTTCTTCCTTTGTACAACTCATAAGGGGTTTTCTTCAAAATGGGTCTTATGAGAAGTCTATTTAAGGTGTAACAAACTGTATGAACAGCATCAGCCTAGAAATATTTGGGTAAATTTGTTTCATTTAGAAGTGTCCTAGCAACTTCCTCAAGTGATCTATTTTTCCTCTCCACAACACCAGTTTGTTGAGGTGTTCTTGGAGCTGAAAAATTATGGTTAATTTCATTTTCTTCACAGAATTTTTCAAAATCTTCATTTTGGAATTCTCCACCATGATCACTTCTAATTGAAACAATTTTCCACCCTTTTTCATTTTGAATAACTTTGGCTAATTTTCAAAAAGAATGGAAGGCATCACTTTTGGATTTCAAAAACAAAGTCCAAATGAATCTAGAGAAATCATCAACAATAACTAGTCCATAGTAATTACCCCCTAAACTCATAGTTCTTGAGGGACCAAACAAATCCATGTGTAAAAGTTCAAGTGGTCTAGAGGTGGAAATAATGTTTTTGCTTTGAAAAGAGATTTTAGTTTGTTTCCCCTTTTGACATGCATCACACAATTTGTCCCTCTCAAATTTGAGTTTTGGCAAGCCAATAACTAAGTCCCTCGTAATAAGCTTATTTATATGACGCATATTTATATGACTTGCTCTCTTATGCCATAACCATGTTTCATCTATTTTACTCAATAATCATGTGGTTTTGTGAAACAAAGCATGATCAATAGAGAGTAGATACACATTACCTTTTCTCGTGCCTATATGGATTACCTCATCACTCTTACCATCACAAATCATACAGCAATCTTGATTGAAGGAAATCTTGTAGCCTTTGTCACATAATTGACTTATACTTAGCAAGTTATGTTTCAGTCCTTCAACATAAAGCACATTGCTGATTTTGGTGTTTAAGCTGTCACCAATGCTCCCTTCACCCATAATCTTTCCTTTGTTGTTATCTCCATAAGTGACAAAGCCCCCTTCTTTAAATGTAAGATTCTTGAGCAAGGACATGTCACCCGTCACGTGTCTTGAGCATCCACTATCAAGATACCAAAGAGAAGAGCTTGCTCTAAGACACACTGTAACGACTTCGTTTAATTGACGTATATTAACTTATTAAGTTATTTCATATTTAACCGATTACGCTTTTAGTTTACGAAGAATTTTTTTCTACGTATTTCGACTACGTAAATTACTATTCTAAGCGTTTTACTATGTTGGAAAAATTCCACATAACATATAGTTCCAAGTAACTTAAACATAGTTAATCATAACAGTCCGTGTACAGTCATCCATAATAAAATACAGACCACCACCAA
>PYAF01001717.1:8009-20181 GCA_007407185.1 Glycine tomentella | reverse complement strand
TCTTTTGAGAAGTCTATAGGTTTAGATTTTGAATTTTACCTAGGGTGGGTAAAAGAGATCTGTGTTTGCTTGTAAAGATATTCATTTTGTTATAGTGGAAACTCTAATCAAGGTTGATTAGAAGTAAAACTGGATGTAGCCTTCGGGGTTGAGAGGTGAACCAGTATAAATCTTGTGTGTAATTGTAATTTTCTGTTCACATTCATATTGCTTTTGAAGTATTATTTTTGATTATATCACAAGATTGGGTGAAGCTCAAGAGTGGGTTGATTGAGATAAAAGTTGATCTTAAAAGTTTGATTTTTTAATTGGCTAAGATACAATCCTTCTTTCAAAGTCTTCCGCTGTGTATAAAATTTGTTTTAAATTTTAAAAACTCTGAGGTAAAACCAATTCACCCCCCCTTTTGGTTATTTGCATAAGTGTTCATTCTATTTTCATAAGCTTCATGTTAAATACAAACTTTCAAATGCTATTATTGAAAAAGAAGATTCGAAAATTAAAACTTCTTTTCTTCTGGTCAGAAATCTTAAAAATGTGGTTATTCTTGGAACACCATTTATTAAATCCATCTTTCTGATCACAATTTCAGATAAAGGTATTTCTACCACTTTCAAATTTCTTAAAACTCTTATCGTTAGAAATTTGAATCCAATCTTCTATAAACAGAATCAAATCAATTATCTTAAGGAAGAAATTTCGTATAAGAAAATTGATGATTTGCTTAATCCACCGATAATCCAAAATAAAATCAAATTTTTGTCTAATCAAATTCAAAACTCCATCTATGTTGATCTTCCAAATGCTTTTTGGCAGAAAAAGCAACATATAGTTCATCTTCCTTATGAAAAGGACTTCAACAATCAACAAATCCATACTATGGCTCGTCCAATTCAGATGAGCCAAGAACTTCTTATTCACTGGCAGAAAGAGATTCATGATCTCCTGCAAAAGGGATTAATCAGGAAGAGCAAGAGCCATTGGTCTTGTGTTGCTTTTTATTTCAACAAAAAAGCTGAAATTGAGCGTGGCACTCCTCGCTTAGTTATCAACTATAAACCTCTTAATCATGCCCTTCAATGGATTCGTTATTCGATTCCTAATAAAAAAGACCTTCTTAATCGAATTTTTTTTGCTAAAATATTTGCTAAGTTCGACATGAAATATGGATTTTGGCAAATTCAAATCAAGGATAACGATTGCTACAAGACGACCTTCATTGTCCCTTTTGGGCAATACGAATGGAGAGTTATGCCCTTCTGATTAAAAAATGCTCCTTTAGAATTCCAAAAAATCATGAATGACATTTTTTAATCCTTATTCGTCTTTTATCTTTGTCTATATTGATCATGTTCTTGTGTTTGCCTAATCCATTGATCAATACTTTAAGCACATTAATATCTTAATCCAGATAATCAGGAAAAATGGTCTTGCCCTATCTAAAACCTATATCAATCTTTTCCAAACTAAAATTAGATTCCTTGGTCATAATATTCATCAAGGAACCATCGCTCCTATTAATCGTGCAATTGAGTTTGCAAATAAATTTCAAGATTAAATAATCGAGAAAACTCAACTTCAATGTTTTCTTGGTTGCTTAAACTATGGTGCTGATTTATTTTCGCAACTTAGATTTCTCACTAAACCTCTTTATGATCGTTTCAAGAAGACACATCCTTCGTAGACTAATGTTCACAGTGATCTTGTAATAAAAAATCAAAACCAAGGTTAAATATCTTTCATGTCTTTACCTCTCCTTTAGCCAAAAAGATTGTCGAAACTGATACCTCTGACATAGGTTATGATGGCATTCTTAAATAGTCTGTCAATGGCAAAGAACAAATAATTGCATTTACTTTGAAACATTGGAATCTTGCTTAACAAAATTATTCTACTATAAAGAAATAAGTTTTAGCAATTGTTTTATGCATATCAAAATTCCAATCTGATTTGCTCAACTAAAGGTTTTTGATTTATGTTGATTGTAAATAAGCTAAAGAGAGTATACAAAAAAGATGTTAAAAACCTTGCATCAAAAAAAAAATTGCCAGATGGCAACAAATCTTAAGTATCATTGGTTTTGAAACTGAATTTCTCAAAGGTACCTTAAACTCTATTCCTGACTACCTTACTCGTGAATATTTATACAGAGGAAAATAGTGAGAGTCAAATGTCGGATTTGGTAAAATTTGCCTCCTCCCAAGGGAGAGGGAAGGGCAGAAATAGTAGCCAAAACAGACTAGCAATTCTTGGTTTAATTGCCCAATCAGGGTCAGGACCCTCTTCCAAGCAGGAAGATGATTCCAAAAACCAATCAGGGTCATCAACACAATTGGGATCATCATCCCAAGTCCCTCAAACATAATCAGGGTCATCCACCCATATTTCTCAATCACAAATTGAGTCTTCTACTCAGAAAACCAAACCTCATCACAAACAAGAATCATATTGTTTGACAAATTCAAAGCTTGGTGTGCTTTGAGGATTGGCTAGAGCTACTTTGTCCATGGCCCATGTCTGCGGGAAATTAATGTCTTCCCACTTGCTGGTCTTAGGAATTACAACCTTAGCCATCGTTGTATCTATGAGAAATAGAGATTGTTGGATATAGGGGGAGCATCATGAAGATTAAAAAGGATTTGATTCAAGATTGGTTTTGAGCTTTCAACATGCTTGGATGCCTTGAAGTTGTTTAATTGTATTATGTGTAAGAGAAAGGCTAATCTGATGATCCATGCATTGCATTCACTCATTCATTCATAAACTTAAATGGTTTTCATGAAAAATAACAAAGCTTTTATATTTTGGTTAAGGTTTTAATATGATTGAAAGGTTTTTGGAAAAATGCTATTTTCACTGGTTTAATCGATTACCTTACTGATATAATCGATTATTTTGTTCTTTGTTCAATTTGGAAAATCTTTTTATGAATATTGTAATCGATTAAACATCGGAATAATCGATTATTTGGCCTTTGTTTACAACAAAATTGCTTTGTTAATGATTTTAGTCGATTATTTAAGTGTTGTAATCGATTACATAGTTAATCATGGATTTTAAGTTCTGCTGAGATAATCGATTACTGTTATCCGTAATCGATTACATAGGCTATTTAAGAAAAGCTACTTCCCTGTCTTAATCGATTACCACAGCTTGTAGCCAATTACACAGTTCATTTTGAAATATAAGTCTTCTGCTTTAATCGATTACCAAATCTTGTAATCGATTACATAGTGAATTTTGTTATCCTGAGACTCCTGTCTTAATCGATTACAGCTCGGGATAATCGATTATTATAATAACCCTTGGTTTAAAAAAAAATCTCAAGCTAGCAGCATGGAGGCAATGCTGCCAGGTGGAGGACATGCTTTGTAGGCACCGAGGTAGTCAGCCTACTCCCTCAGTCAGACAGGAAGTGAGAAGGCCCAACAGTTCTGGCCCACCCGGTAAAGGTAAGGGCAAAGATTTGAGAGTTTCTGCCCCATCAGATAGATTTAAGAGAGGCCCTAGCCAAAGTGGTTCAGCACGGAGGCGACCTCCTCCTAGATGTCCAACTTGCGGAAGTGAGCACTGAGGAGTGTGCCCCTCAGGCCAGATAGTATGTTTCAGATGTGGCAAACCAGGCCACATTTCTCGTGAGTGCCCGCAGGCAAGGGGCCGTGCACAGGCTACTCCAGTTGAGATGACAGCACCCTCGGGTGTACATAGTTGATGGCAGAGAAGCAGCCAGAGCTCCTGACTTGATCAGAGGTACGATTCTGATCGATGATTATGATCTGAGAGTCTTGTTTGACTCCGGAGCTACGCATTCATTCATCCAGGACGTGATTGCAGTTAGGCTTAAATTGCTCATGTGTAGTTTTTTTCCTCCGATGGAGGTTACCACTGCATCTAGTGAGAGGTGTTAGGTGAGCACGTGCTGCAAAGATGTGCAGTTTTAGTTTGATGGCAAAGAGTACACGATTGATTTGTACTGCCTAACTATGCCTACCCTTGAGATCATTCTGGGTATGGATTGGTTGGCCAAGTATGGCGTGATGTTGGATTGTTGTAAAAAGAGGGTTGTTGTGCCTTCTGATGGAGCTGGTTCGAGTTCCACCTCTTTCCTATCAGTCTTGCAAGCTTGCAAGGCAATCAGGGAAGGAGCTCAGGGCTATATCTTCTCATGTGTGACAGAAGATAAGCCGAGTGTTGATCTGTTGCACATCTCGGTGGTGAGCGAGTTTGTGGATGTATTCCCTGAAGAGATTACACAGCTACCACCTGAGAGAGATTGAGCTCTCCATTGATCTAGTTCCTGGTGTAGGACCGATATCTATAGCACCTTACTGTATGGCTCCTCTGGAGTTCAGGGAGCTGAAGGTGCAGTTGGAGGACCTGTTGTCCAAGCAGTTTATCAGACCGAGTGTTTCACCGTGGGGAGCACCGGTGATCTTCGTGAAGAAGAAGGATGGTAGTATGAGGTTATGTATTGATTATAGGCAGCTGAATAAGGTTACTATTAAGAATAAGTATCATTTTCCTCGGATTGATGATCTGTTAGATCAGTTAAAGGGAGCCAGGGTGTTCTCTAAGATCGACCTGAGATCCGGATATCACCAGATTCGGATCAAGCCTGCAGACATACCAAAGACAGCCTTCTGGTCTAGGTATGGTCTTGAGTATAAGGTCATTCCCTTTGGTCTGACGAATGCCCCTGCAGTGTTCATGGACTATATGAACAGGGTATTCAGACCTTTCTTGGATTAGTTTGTGGTGATGTTTATTGATGACATACTGATCTACTCCCGGACAGAGACGGAGCATGCCAAGCATCTTAGGATTGTTCTTCAGACATTGAGGAATGATCAGTTGTATGCCAAGTTGGCAAAGTGCGAGTTTTGGCTATCAAATGTGAAGTTTCTTGGCCATGTGATTTTTGCAGCTGGGGTGTCAGTTGATCCCTGTAATACCTTGAATTTTTAAGCTTGTGATTAAGCCTAGATTAAGCCATGATTAAGAGTAATAAGTGTGCTCTAGGATCCCTAAGAGAAAAGCTTAAGAAAAGAAGGAGAAAACAGTTTCGAACAACTGGCGCTAACCGCGTGGGATCCGGCGCTAACCGCGCGGTAGGCTTAAACAAGGGCAATCCTTGCGGCCTTCTGACGCTATTAGCGTGGGTCATGGCGCTACTAGCGTGGCAGATTCGAATCTGTGGCGCAGATAGCGTGGGATATGGCGCGATCAGCGCGGGAGGACTGAAACAGGCCAATTCTTGCGGCCAGATCACGCGATCAGCGTGGGCACGGCGCTAGTGGCGCGGGTCCTTCGAAGCATGGCGCGATCAGCGTGGCATCTGGCGCGATCAGCGCGGGACTTTCGTTTCAGTTTTATAAATAGCTTCATTTGGACGAAAACTGAAGGGAAAAAGGAGAGAGATAGAGAGGGAAGCCATTGATGGACCATTGAGCTTCATATCTTCTTCATTACTCATCTAAACACCTCCGACCCAACTGAGAAAGTGTTCAGAGCCTCGAGATAAGCTAGTGACCCAGCTTTATTCTCGACAAGAGGCGGTAAACGGCGAGATCGCGATTTCTAAGGGAGTCCTTGGAATCGAAGAATTAGAGGCAAAGGAAGCTTCGATTGAGCGATCTACCTTAGGGAAAGTGATTCCTTGGTGTGTCTGGATTACACAGAGGTAAGAAACTCGAGCTTTAGCCGTTGATTCTGTGTTTGGGTTTTTGGTGGGTTTTGTATACCTTGAGAGCTGTTTTTGGAGGTGTTAGAGCCGTTATTAGGATTGGACTCTGTAGAGTTTTATGCTCAGAGGGTTGTTCTGATGAAGTTAGAGCCTTGAATCATCATTATTGATAAAGTTTGATTTTGGCTCTGAGTATATATGAGCAGAGGTAAAAGGGCTAGTAATATGACTAGTGTGAACCTTAGAGCAGTTGACAAAGTTGTTCATGAGATAGTATAGACGTTGTTTGTCATCTGGAATTGGTGATAATGAGAAGTTTGGAATTGATCTGTATAAGCAGGGATATGCTTTGATCAGAGTCATGGTAGAGACTCTGGAGCCTTGTGTAGACTGAGTAGGATCCTTCTAAGGGTCTGAGAATCACTTGTGAAGTGATTGTTATGGGTTATGAGAAAGGAATTGTGGTTTCCTTTCGGTTTAACGGCTTAGAACCGTTATTGATACCTTGTGTTCTTGTTTTCTGTAGGACGTGAGCTTGATAGCTCTGGTGGTGTTGACCACGAGGCCGGGAGAGCCAGTGTGTTGCCTAGAGCAGGTAAGCTCTTGGTTCTTGTTTGTGCATCCTTTGCTGAGTTCCACCATTATCTTATTATGGTGATGGTTTTGTGTAATGTTATACATGTATATGTGAAAATTGTGTATCGTGACTGATGATTGAATGTTGTGCTATTCCCTATGAAAGGGAAATGGATGTACATTGATATATGATGCTTGATTTGTGAGCTATGCCCTGAGATTGGGTGATTGTTGTGTATGGCCATGGTTTGCCTAGCTTATTACCTGCATGGTTGATTGTTGTATCCTATTGTAGTAGGATAGATGACATGTGATTGAGTAAGTCCCGATATGAGATCTTCCTGTGATATAGACGTAGCCTCCCGAATGGAGATGTTCCTATATCTACAGATGTAGCCTCCTCGGGCAATTGTATTGAGATAGGATGGAGATGTTCCTGCGATATAGATGTAGCCTCCTGGGGAGATGTTCCTATATCAGCAGATGTAGCCTCCTGGTAAAGAGATGTTCCCGTTATATAGATGTAGCCTCCAAGTGGAGATGTTCCTATATATACGGATGTAGCCTCTGATAGATGGATTGAGATCCTGCTATGAGATGTTTCCTAGTATATAGATGTAGCCTCCTGGTTGGAGATGTTCCTATATATCTAGATGTAGCCTCAGCGGGATAGTGTTGGATATGATCATGGTTGTTTGCCATGAGTTTAACCTGATTGTGGTCAGGTAGCTGCGCATTGGTTGTGCATGAGTACTGATGAGTGATTCACTGATTGTGGTCAGGTGAACACATATTGATGATGATTGATTTAATGATGATCTGATGCTGTTGTGGATTATTTGATATACTATTTTTCATGTATATGTGTATGGAAGTGAACCAGGGGAAGGAAATACCTTCAAGGGCCCTGAGTTTATTGGGATTTTATATCTCACCCCGTGTGTGGGGCTATTGTTTTGCAGGTGAATCCTCAGGAGGAGCTGATAGATCCCAAGGCAAGAAGTCTGTGCAGGGATAGCTATGTTTTGAGAACCTTAGGCATAGATGATTTGAGCCTATAGCTCTGATACTTTTGTATTCTGCCTTTGGTTTAGTCTTGTTGTACCCTGAGGAGATGTATTTGTACAGTTTTGTACTTAAATACAGATTATTTGTATATTCACCATGTTACATGTATTGTGTTATGATAGTGACCCCTGATGATGTCACTTTTTTAGTTATGCTTCCAAACTGCTTAAACTCTGATTATTGTATTTGTGTTGATGTTTATGCTTGGTAATGACCCTGATGATTGAGGGGGCGTTACAATCCCAGTAAGATAGAGGCTGTGATGTCTTGGAAGAGACCCAAGGACATATCTG
This sequence comes from Glycine tomentella, assembly GCA_007407185.1. Lineage (NCBI taxonomy): Eukaryota > Viridiplantae > Streptophyta > Magnoliopsida > Fabales > Fabaceae > Glycine > Glycine tomentella. Next base: position 12,561 of record PYAF01001717.1, on the reverse strand, counting down.
AGATCCGGAGCTTCCTTGGATTGGCAGGCTACTACCGGAGGTTTATATAGGGGTTCTCACAGTTGGTGATACCTTTGACTCGCCTCACTCAGAAGGGGGTTCCGTTTGTCTGGACCCATGGGTGCGAGCAGTGTTTCCAGGAGTTGAAGGAAAGGTTGACTACAGCTCCAGTGTTGACCCTTCCTGACCCTGAGGGAAGCTTTGAGGTATACTGTGATGCTTCCAAGCGGGGGGTTGGATGTGTGCTGATGTAGGATAAGAAGGTTGTTGCCTATGCTTCCAGGCAACTGAAGCCTGACGAGCAGTCTTATCCTACACATGATTTAGAGCTTGCAGCTATTGTGTTTGCTCTAAAGATTTGGAGGCATTATCTGTATGGTGCTAGATTGGTGGTGTTCAGTGACCACAAGAGTCTCAAATATCTCTTTGATCAGAAGGATCTGAATATGAGACAAAGGCAGTGGATGGAGTTCCTCAAAGACTATGACTTTGAGTTGAGATACCATCCTGGCAAGGCGAATGTTTGTTACTGATACATTGAGCAGGAAACATGTGAGTGTCGCCTGCATGATGATCTCGGACTGTGAGTTGATTGAGCAGTTCCGAGATATGCACCTGACTATGACAGAGGGTGTTCGTGGTCTTCGGTTGAGAGAGACCAAGGTTGATAATGATTTGATCTGGAGGATTCGAGAAGCCCAAAAGCAGGATGAGGGTGTAAGGGCCATGATTGGCCAGCAGGATGTTTCCTGGGAGGCTCACGACTTAGTGCTGTACCAAGATCGCATTTTGGTGCCTAAGGGCGAGTTGGTGGATGTCGTCCTGTCTGAGGCTCACAAGGGCCAATATAGCATTCATCCAGGTGCCACTAAGATGTATTAGGACCTGAAGAGGAATTTCTGGTGGCCAAGGATGAAGAGAGACATAGCTGAGCATGTGGCAAAATGTCTAGTATGTCAGAAGGTAAAGATTGAGCATCAGAGACCGTCCGGTCTGCTACAGCCTTTACAGATTCCTGAGTGGAAATGGGATAACATTTCCATGGATTTTGTAGTGGAGTTACTGAGGACTCAGGCTAGATGTGACTCCATCTGCGTGATTGTTGATAGGCTGACCAAATCTGCTCATTTCTTACCTGTTCGGACTGACTACACTGCAGAGAAATTGGCTTAGTTATATGTCAGGGAGATTGCCAGGCTGCATGGTGTCCCGGATAGTATTATCAGTGATAGAGATCCGAAGTTCACCTCTAGGTTTTGGGGTGCTCTTCAGGAGGCTTTTGGGACCCAGCTGAGGCTTGGCATAGCCTATCATCCTCAGACAGATGGTGAGACAGAGAGGACCATCCAGACTCTGGAGGATATGTTGAGAGCATGTGCCTTTGAGCAGGGTACTAGCTGGGATAGATATCTACCTCTCATAGAGTTCTCATATAATAATAGCTTTCATGCTAGTTTGGCCATGGCACCTTATGAGGCTTTGTATGGTCGGAGGTGCAGGCCTCCAGTTTGTTGGACCGAGGTAGGAGAGAGACAGCTTCTTGGACCTGAGATGGTTCAGGAGACTTCTGAGTAGATCCGTTTGATCATAGATAAGTTGATGAGAGCTCAGAGTCGACATAAGAGTTATTATGATCATAAACACAGGCCGTTGCTATTTGATGAGGGCGACCATCTATTTCTGAGGCTGTCTCCTGTCACGGGTGTAAGACGGGCTTTGGGTGTGAGGAAGCTCAGTCCTAGGTTTATTGGTCCTTACCAGATCCTCCAGAGAGTAGGACCAGTGGCCTATAGGCTAGCTTTACCTCCCAGTTATCACGACTGCACGATGTTTTCCACGTGTCACAGCTGAGGAGATATGTGGCAGACCTGTCACACGTGGTGGAGCCTGACACCATTCAGATTAGGGAGAATTTGACTTGTCCTACACGGCCCTTACGGATTCTTGATAGGATGGAGAAGCATATTCGGAGCAGGACCATTCCCAGAGTCAAGGTACAATGGAAAGGGAGGACACCTAAGGAGGCAACTTGGGAGCGAGAGCAAGAGCTTTTGCAGCTGTACCCTGAGTTGCTTGACAGGTATGAATTTGAATTTTGCGGACAAAATTCTTAAAAAGGTGGGGAGAATATAATAACCCTTGGTTTTAAAAAAAAATCTCAAGCTAGTAGCGTAAGATTTAAGCTGGTAGCGTGGGAGTGGTGCTGGTAGCGTGGGAGCGGCGCTGGTAGCGTGAGATGGCAGCAGAAGGCCATTTCTCACTGGAATCCGGTGCCAGTAGCGCCAGAGTGGTGCCATCAGTGCCAGATGCACTGGGAACTGGCGCTGGTAGCGCCATAAGTGCTTCAGGAAGCCAATTTTCTTTGGAATGTGGCGCCGATAGCGCCCGAGTGGCGCCATTATAAAAGGGTCATTTCGCAATTTTCTGGTCCAAAAACCCTTCTCTTCTTCCTCCCAGTTGTTTTCCTCCATTGTTGAAGGTACCAAGCTCCCTAGACCTTCATTCTTTGACCAAAACACCTTCTACCCAACATGAAACTTGTAGGGAACCACCCTATGATCTAGAATCCTTCATCACTCTTCCCTAAAAACCTTTAAACGGAGAGATCCCTTTCTCTAGGGAACTTCACAAAACTTGAGCTCAGCGGGGAAAGGAGGCGATTCTCGGACACCCAAGCTTGGAAAGGTTGTCCACTAGTCTTCCTTGTCGTTTTAGAGGTAAGAAACTCGAGTTTTACCGTTTGATTTGTGATTTTGTCTTTGGGATGAATAGTGACCCATTTGAGCTAGAGCTGGAATTAGGCTTGGGTCCTTTAGAAAAGTATGTTTAGAATGTTGTTGTGATGAAGGATTAGCTTTCAAATGTTAGTTTCATGGACTTTGATTCTTGGCTCTGAGAAATGCATGTGTAGCTAGTATGTTGGTTTAGTGATGATTGTAGAACATGCATGAGCCTTGATACTTAATCTTTATGTGCTAGAGAGGCTTTAGGAACGGTGTTATTGTGTGAAAGAAATCGTTCAAGCCATGTTGTATAATCTTGAGTATTGGCTTGTATAGAGCTTTGAGCTCTTTGTTTTGGCTTGTATCGAGTCTTCTGGAGACTCTAGTGTCTTGGTTAGGCCAAGATAGACCGCTGAGGGTCTATGAGTTGTCTAGTGAATTGATTAGCTCTGATAACCTTAAGATAGATGACTCAAAGGTTTATGCCTTGTATGGTTGAATTGGTGTCTGATTGAGCTTATATGCCTTGTATAGGGCGTGACACCGAGGGTGTTATTGGCGTAGACCACCATTCAAGGATTGAACCGTAGAGCATGACTTTGCTAGGTAAGTTCTTGGTTTCTTGGGGATGTTTCCCATTGCTGTGTTCCACCATACTCCGAGGGAGTGATGGTTGCATTCATGATGCATGTGCATTGAAATGGTTGTTGCATTCCTCATGATGATATGTATGCATGATTCTATGCTTGGTATGTATGGTTACCTATTGATTAGATCTTCTGGCCAGTTAGATAGATATGGACCTCCCTAGGAGAAGAACACACCTCCTAGTTTGGTTTGCTCACGTAAAAAGGTTGATGATGATCCCTTAAGACCAAGAGATAGGTGGTCCCGTCGCATTTGAAGCGTATTCTCGGAGGTGTCATATACGTGCATCCATGTGTAAGGGGTAGCTCCTGATGGGATGGCACGGGTGTGAGTTCCTGTCTCACACTGAGGACTGAGAGTCCTGATGCTGATGATGATGCATCTTGGGCAACGTAGTTCCGCAGATATACATTAGAGCTAGATGATTGGCTATGTATTTGTTGTGAGGGCCAGGTGGCCAGTTGTTTGTGATGCCTTTGATAACGTGTGTCATGGAAGTGAGCCAGGGGGAGGAGAAGCCTCCAAGAGCCCTGAGCTTACTGAGATGTGTATCTCACCCCGTGTGGGGATTATGTTTTGCAGGTGACTCATCTGGCAGAGATGATCGGTCTCAGGGCGGGAGGCCCAATAGAGACAATTCCTGTGCAGCTGCTTGGCAGCACTTTGAGAGCATGGAGGCTCTGATAAATGCCATATATACGTCAAAATTGGGTTATAATTTAGGCATTTATCCAAAGACATACTGAGAAATCTATAAAAAATTGTCCTAATTGTCTTGATAAGATGAAAAGCTTAGCATCAAAGCCATAATTACAAATCCGGAATATTAATTTAATCATATTTCATGTTTTGATAGATTCCGTGGAATGCAAGAGCTTTCGGAAACAAAAAGCAGGCCAAAAGGATTAAACAAGGCAAACAGAGGAGGTGCACCAAGCAATTCAGGCCCAGAAGCCCAAAAACATATTCCCTGGTGCATTTAACTCGCCTGGGCGAGTGGACATCAAGTGGCCAACTTGGGCCAGCTGTGGACAGCCAAAAAGAAGCCCAACTTGCAGAAGGCTCGCCTGGGCGAGTGAATTGGCCTAAAATGACTCGCCTGGGCGAGTGAAGTCGGTTTTTGAACCTCTATAAATACCCCAAACCCCCTCATTTGGATTTTGTAACTTCTCCATAGCATT
>PYAF01001716.1:5851-17447 GCA_007407185.1 Glycine tomentella | reverse complement strand
CTAAGGACAGCTGAGTAGTGTTCTCAGTGTGGGTTTTGGTCTCTAAGGGTCTAATAGGGTTTTAGACTTCTGAACTTTATCTAGGGTTGATAAAGAGAGGCTTGTAATTTTTGCTTGTAAGAATATTTTGATATAGTGGAACTCTACTCTAGTGTTGAGTAGAAGAAACTGGATGTAGCCTCATAGGGTTTGAGGTGAAGCAGTATAAATCTTGTGCTCTCTCATTTACTGCATATTTGTTAATTCTTGTTGTGAATACTGTTAATTTGTTTGTTGAGGCATTACAAGTCTTGGATTGAGTTTGAATAAAGTTTCTTGATTGATTTGTGATAAAGATCCAAAGGGCAAGATTACTTTGATTTTTGTTTAAGAAAGAAATTTTTAAATTTACCAAGGCTAACCAATTCACCCCCCCTCTTGGTTAAGTGTGAAGTGTTCCCTTATTTTACAAGAGTTTTGTAAAATGATTCAGTTTTCAAGCATTCAGTAACGATTACCACATTTTGTAATCGATTATTCCAAAGAAATTTTAGTTCTAGAATAGTTTCGAGCTTCATGTAATAGATTAATTCGCTAATGTAATCAATTACTCTAGAGAATTTATTTTTCTGGATTCAGTTAAAACATCAAGTAATCGATTAATTCGTCACAGTAATCGATTACTCCAGCAAGGTTTTGCTTATAAAAAGCCTTTAAGCTTCAAATAATCAATTATTACACATAGTAATCAATTATTCCAGTCAATAGTCTTTGAGGAACTCCATCCACCATCTCTATCTCATATTCAACTCCTTCTGATCAAAGAGATACTTGAGACTCTTGTGGTCACTGAACACCACCAACTTAGCACCATACAGATAGTGCCTCCAAATCTTTAGAGCAAAGACAATTGCTGCGAGCTCTAAATCATGTGTAGGATAAGACTCATCGTGAGGCTTCAGTTGTCTGGAAGCATAGGCAATAACTTTCTTCTCTTGCATCAATACACATCCAAGCCCCTGCTTGGAAGCATCACAATACACCTCAAAGCTTCCTTCAGGGTCAAGAAGGGTCAACACTGGAGCTGTAGTCAACCTTTCCTTCAACTCTTGAAAACACTGCTCGCACTCATGGGTCCAAACAAACGGAACCCCCTTCCAAGTGAGGCGAGTCAAAGGTATCACCAACTGTGAAAACCCCTGAATGAACCTCCAGTAGTAGCCTGCCAATCCAAGGAAACTCCGGATCTCAGATATGTCTTTGGGTTTCTCCCAAGTCATTACAGCCTCTATCTTACTGGGATCAACTGATACCTCAGCTGCAGAAATCACATGGCCAAGGAATTTCACCTCTGATAGCCAAAACTCACACTTTGCCAACTTGGCATACAATTGATCATTCCTCAATGTCTGAAGAACAATCCTAAGATGGTCGGCATACTCCGTCTCTGTCGGGGAGTAGATCAGTATGTCATCAATAAACACCACCATAAACTGATCTAAGAAAGGTATGAATACCCTGTTCATATAGTCCATGAACACTGCAAGGGCATTCATCTGACCAAAGGGAATGACCTGATACTCAAAGTGACCATACCGAGACCGGAAGGCTGTCTTCGGTATGTCTGCAGGCTTGATCTGAATCTGATGATATCCAGATCTCAGGTCGATCTTAGAGAACACCCTGGCTCCCCTTAACTGATCTAACAGATCATCAATCCGAGGCAAAGGATACTTATTCTTGATGGTAACCTTATTCAGCTGCCTGTAATCAACACATAATCTTATACTGCCATCCTTCTTCTTCACAAAGATCACTGGTGCTCCCCACGGTGAAACACTCGGTCTGATAAATTGCTTGGACAACAGGTCCTCCAACTGCACCTTCAGCTCCCTCAACTCCAGAGGAGCCATATGGTAAGGTGCTATAGATATTGGTCCTACACTGGGAACCAAATCAATGGAGAACTCAATCTCTCTCTCAGGTGGTAGCTGCGTAATCTCCTCAGGAAATACATCCACAACTCGCTCACCACCGGGATCTGTGACAGATCAACACTCGGCTTATCTTCTGTTACACATGAGAAGATATAGCTCTGACTCCTTCCCTGATCTCCTTGCGAGCTTACAAGACTGATAGGAAAGAGGTGAAACTTGAACCAGCTCCATCAGAAGGTACAACAACCTTTTTCTTACAACAGTCCAACATCACGCCACACTTGGCCAACCAATTCATACCCAGAATGATCTCAAGGGTAGGCATAGCTAGGCAGTAAAAATCAATCATGTACTCTCTGCCGTCAAACTGAAACTGCACATCCTTGCAGTACGTGCTCACCTGACATCTCTCACTAGATACAGTGGTAACCTCCATCAGAGGAGAAAATCTAGACTAGAGAAACTTAGCTTAAATGCAGTCATATCCTGGATAAATGAATGCGTAGCTCTGGAGTCAATCAAAACTCTCACATCATGAACATCGATCAGAACAGTACCTCTGATCAAATCAGGAGCTCTGGCTGCCTCTCTGGAATCAACCGTATACACCCGACCTGCTGTGGATGCTGTCGTAATAACTGGAGCAGCCTGTGCACGGTCCCCTGCCTGCGAGCACTCACGAGAAATATGGTCTGGTTTGCCACACCTGAAACATATCAACTGGCCTGAGGGGCACACACCCCAATGCTCTCTCCCGCAAAATGGACATCTAGGAGGTGGTCACCTCTGTGCTGAGCCACTCTGGCTAGAGCCTTTCTTGAATCTATCTGATGGGGTAGAGACTCTCAAATCTTTACCCTTACCTTTACCGAGTGGGCCAGAATTATTGGGCCTCCTCACCTCCTGTCTAACTGAGGGAGTAGGCTGACTGCCTCGGTGTCTGTGAAGTATATCCTCCACCTAGCAGCATTGCCTCACCAGGCTATCCATATCACAGGATCCACTTCCTGCGACCCGTTCCTCTATGCTCTCCCTAAGCCCCCTCTGGAACTTAGCAGCAAGGACATCAACATCAGGCAAGGATCTCCTAAAATGTGAATATTTGACCAATTAATTGAACTTGGCCAAGTACTTGTCCACTGTCATGCTTCCCTGAACAAGACTGTCAAACTCCGCCTGTTTCTGCTCTCTAGCATCCCTGGGAAAGTATCTATCCAGGAAACACATGTACACCAACACAGTAAGTTGATCAGGCCCACTAATAGTGTCCACACATGTAATAGCCATGGCAAACTCAGACAACAATCAAGAGCAACACACGATCACCATACATAATGCTTCTATCAAGAAACTGCTCTGATACCATAAAATGTAACACCCATATGCATCTGGTGTATTAACAATTATTTAATCAGATTTGCACAATAACTAATTAATTAAAAACCACAGAAGTGATTTCAAAACCATATTTCTTGATTCATTATGTACGGTACGTTAACCACAAAATCATAAATGAATGCCATAACCACTGCTAGCCCCTCTGATCCAGATAACATAAAGGCAGATAACAAAGTAACCCAACAGATATAGCAGGAGAAAAATAACTACATAACTTAAACTGGTTATTTACATATATACATCATCATCAGAACCACTCTTGTGGTTATACAAAAGAATAGGCATCCATTGCCATGATCTCACAGATCACATCCTCACACCAGGGCATACATAACATATACTATCTATACAACATAACATAAACAAAACTTCACATGTGTACACACACATCTTCCTCGTAGGGGTACAAAATACATCAACATATACAAATGAACCACCATGCTCTCAAAATGTTGCCAAGCAGCTACACAGGAACTGTCTCTACTGGGGCCTCCCGCCCTAAGACCTATCATCTCTGCCAGATGAATCACCTGCAAAACATAATCCCCACACGGGGTGAGATACACATCTCAGTAAGCTCAGGGCTCTTGGAGGCTTCTCCTCCCCCCTGGTTTACTTCCATGATACATAACATCAAAGGCATCATAATCACTAGGCCTCTCAGCCCTCACAACAATACATAGCCATCATCTAGCTCTAACGTATATCCACGGTAACTACGCCCGCCACAAGATGCATCATCATCAGCATCTGGGACTCTCAGTTCCAGTGTGAGACCGGAACTCACACCCGTGCCATCCCATCGGGAGCTACCCCTTTACATATGGATGCACGTATATGGCACCTCCGAGAATAGGCTTCAACCACGACGGGACCACCTATCTCTTGGTCTTAAGGGATCATCATCACCCTTTACGTGAGCAAATCAAACTAGGAGTTGCGCTCTACTCTAGGGAGATTCATATCCATCTAACTAGCCAGAAGATCTATTCAACAGATAACCATACACATAAAGCATAGAAGCATGCATACATATCATCATGAGAAAACTGTAACAACCAATTCAATGCACATGCATCATGTATGCAACCATCACTCCCTCGGAGTATAGTGGAACACAGGCAGTAGGAAACATTCCCCAAGAGCGAAGAACTTACTTGGCAAAGCAGTGCTCTGTAATTCAACCCCAAAATGGTGGTCTCCGCCACTGACACCCTCAGTGTCATGCCCTATACAAAGGCACACAGGCACAATCAATAATCAACCCAACCTTACAAGGCTTAAGTACAAAACAACGGTTCTCAACCGTTAAGATGAAAGGAAACATCATTCCTTTCCATATAAACCTCTCAGTCCTCTATCTTAAAGTTATCCGAACTAACCAATTCAATAGACAACTCACAGACCTTCATCGGTCTATCTCGGTCTAACCAAGACACTAGAGTCTCCCCAAGACTCGGTATAAGTCAATACAAAGAGCTCAAAGCTCTATACAGGCCAACACTCAAGGATTAACAACGTGGCTTAAACGGTTACTTCAACACAATTTCACCATTTATATAGCCTCTCAAGCATATAAAAAACAAGTATCGAGGCTCATGCATGTTCTACAATCATCAATTAACCAACATACTACTTAAACATGCATTTCTCAGAGAAAAAAACCAAAGCCCATGAAATCAACATTTCAAAGCTAATCCTTCATCACAACAACCTTCTAAGTATACTTTTCTAAAGGACCCAAGCCTAATTCCAGCTCTAGCTCAAAAGGGTCACTATTCATCCTAAGAACAATCTCACAAATCAAACGGTAAAACTCAAGTTTCTTACCTCTAACACGACAAGGAAGGCTAGTGGACAACTTCTCCAAGCTTGGGTGTCAGTGAATCGCCTCCTTTTCCCGCCGAACTCGAGTTTTGTGAAGTTCCCTAGAGAACGAAATCTCTCAATTTGAAGGTTTTTAGGAAAAAGTGATGAAGGATTCTAGCTCATAGAGTGATTCTCTACAAGTTTCACGTTGGGTGGAAGGTGTTTTGGTCAAGAAATGAAGGTCTATGGAGCTTGGCACCTTCAACAATGGTGGAAAGCACAGGGAGGAAGAAGAAACAAGGTTTGCCCCCTTAAAATCGCGTGAATGAGCTTTTATAGTGGTCCTGTCAGAGGTTCCACACTGATCGCGCCACTTCTGGCGCTAACCGTGCCAAGTTCCACATACCTCTAGCGCTACTGGCGCCAACTCCCATACGAGTAGCGCCAGATGCTAAAAACAAGACCAAAGATTTGAACTCCCCACGCTGATCGCGTGGCCCCTGACGCTACTAGCGCCACAAGTTTGAATGCAGGGGTCATATTTACCACCCTGGCGCTAACCGCATGGATTTCCATGCTAACCGCGCCACATACTCGTATGTCTGGCGCTAACCGCGCCAGCACCAAAGAGGAATGACCTTCTGGGACACCTTTGGTGCTACTCGCGCCACTATGGCACCCTGGCGCCAGCACCCCGTATGTCTGGCGCGGTCAGCGCCAAACTCCTTGGTCATCACACTCCTTGCCCTTAATATCTAGTCTAAATAAGAGTATCCTAGAGAAGGTTTTTTTTATATAAGAATTAAGAAAGTTGAGAAGATGGTACGTATCAGTTGGCTTGTTAGTTTTGACAACAAGCTAATTAGTCATTTGTGGGTATCAGTGAATGAATTTTAGTTCGTGAATGCTGATAAACCTTATACAATATTCTAGTTCTTGGAGGCATTATACATGTATTTATATTTAATCTTTCTATCATTATTTGAGTAATTAAATGAAAATAAGCGCAGTTAGAGTGAAATAACTGTTTGATTTTGGTGTTAATCCTTGTGTCTGTCTATGCTTCATATTCAATGAGAATAAATATCATAGGTAAAGGTCTTTTGATTTGGTGTTTATTTTTGTGTTTATTGATGCTTCAATGTAGGTGTTTAAGCCCTGTTTGATCGACGAAAATGTTCCCCTTTTCTGTTTCAATTATCTATTTTCACTAATAATTACAATATTCCACCTTTTTGCACACAGTAGCTTTTACAAAAATTTAAAACAAAAAAACATTGATTACTCATGCGTGTGTAAATCAGATTTCCTAAGTGAATGCTACATCTCATGAATTGATAAAGTTTATTTTTAATTCATGATTTTTTACTATTAACCTATACTTTTCTGCCTTTTCTAAATGGTATTAACACAAAAAATTCGTATGTTTTTTTTTTCTTATTCATTGTTGTGTATCAGAGATATATTCCGGTTGAATTCTTCTCTAAAGTCTTGCAGAAAGATGGGTGAGATGTGTCTTGAACCTACTTCATTTCCAATATGGGTATCACTATCAAGAAAAATGTTGGAAGAAAGAAGTATACTTTTGTGATAGGAAATCTACTGGTCTAGCTAGTATTTATAGACATAACGAGTGAAAAAGTTAACAGGCAACTATTGAATTAAGGTCTATGAGTACGCAGCAATGGAGCAAAATTGTAAACAGGAATGATGTGTGCATTCACAAAATCCCTTGTGCACACAAAACCTTTATTACCGTTTGATTTCAATGAGTTGCTGTGTGTGGAAGCATAATTAAGCACACTTGTAGGTGAAGGTACTAATGTTGCAAAGATGCAGGGTGCACATGAAAGACTGTAAGCTTTGGAAAATGTCATTGAAAGCATAGAAAATGGTTTGGACAACGTATCTAGGCGCATAGTTAAAACAAGAGCCTGCCTTTTGAACATCATGACTCAATAAGATTAAAGAGTCGTGATTTTCTCTCCAAATCCTGCACAGCTTCCAAATTTTAGGGATCTGCTGAGGATTGAAAAATTTTGCCTTATCAAATTTGTACATTTATACAATTCAATAGTTATACGATCAAATACAAAGAATATCTAATATCTATTTAAAAAATCTTTAGGCCCTGGAAATTTCATTTTTGCCCATACTTAATATATTGACAGCTGTCCATAGTTAGTTGATAAAATGGGAATTTTAAAAAAGTTACACATGTCGCGCTCTCCTTTTTTCTCTATTTTTTTAAATTTTCTTCCATTTCTGCACACTTCTGCTTTTTTTTTTTTCTGTTACCTTCTTTAAAAATTTCAAATTTTGAAATTTGAAATCACCTACACTTCCACTTTGTCTCTCTCTTTCTCTTTTCCTCCAAATCTCCTCAGTATTTTCTCTTTCTCTTCCTCCATCTTCTCTCCTATCTTTCTCTTTCTCACCGCACCATCGCTGCCTCTGCCTTACTGCACTATGGTCCCGTCTCTCTTCCTCTTCTCGTCTCCTCTGTAAATAGCTAGATCCTTTTTTTGCTTCAAATTTTTTTTTGTTTTTGTTATTCTTCTCTTTTTTTTCCAATGATGGATGGTTAGTGTAAAACCAAAAGCTTATAAAATTTGGAATCTTTTTTTGTTTTGTTAATTGATTGCAGGACACCGTAAAAGGAGGGATTTATAAAGAAGCAAAAAATTTCAGCTAATCCATTGCATCTTTGGTTATATTTTTTGCAAAATTTGATCCATGTCAACTAAAGAGTAGCTAGCACGTGACAATAGCAATAGGAAGCTGAAATCTCCTTCTATCATCTCCTTCAATATTTATTTATTTAATTTATTTTTCTTTTTTACTTTATTGATCCAAGAAAAAATTGGCAGTTTCAAGGACATAGAAATGGATGATGCACCTTTTGTTAAAATGTTTGTGAGTAGTAAGTGGATAAATTACTTCAGCTGATTTTTCACTTTGTTGTATGCATAGTTTTGTCAGATGGTCATGTCTTACATCACTTTCAGTTTGTAACTTCACTCTTTTTTTCCATAATTTGTATGATCTTTTTAACATGTGGCTGAAATAAGTCGTGTTTTATGACATGGATATGTATTTGTCGCAACCACTTACATACTTGATGGGCCTTTTTCTGTTATCCCATTTTTAAGTACACTACCACATGTATAAAATTTTGAATTATATTATTTATACATTTTCTATAACACTTCCTACTATATTATTTTTTATCTCTATGGTCTGTCTGAATTGATAAACTCAGTGAGTAACAAGACTTACTTTGTTCAGTTGATTTTCTATAACATTAGGAAGTTAGCATTAATTTAGTTCCTCAATAATACAAAAAGAAATCAATTTAATCTCAGTATTTTCTTTGTGCATGGAAGAATGATTTTGATTTCAATTTCCTGGACGCATGATTTTGATTTTAGTTCCACGAATGAGGGATTAAAGTTGAAAAACATGAAGTCAGCTTTTCCCATATTCACTCATATGCAGTTTATAATCCCATATTACATTTCAGCTTTTCTAATATGACTTTATGTTCCCAGTTCTTTGATCTATATGAGAAACTCTTGAATCTTCTAATTATGTCACAAGGAGGCAATCTTTTTAGTCACGATAAAGTTTATCATATATGAGTCACTTTAATATTTGTAGAGTACTGTTAGTATCAGAGAGTCAACTTTTACTAATGTTGTTATTCAGTATAATGCATACTATTAACTTTGAATCTTAATTTGTCAATTAAAAAAAATCTTATCCAATCTTTGACCCAATTTATAAACTATTTGTAATTTGTCACAACTACCCAATTTCTTCCAGCTTTGAAAATTATTCTAATAGTTTAAATAATATAGGCATGGATGCATAGACCCAATTTCATGTTCTGGTTATTGATCAATGAGTCTAATAATCTTTATCATGTGTTAGATCTTAATCAATGGATTTTCCTTTTTAAAGTTTTGACTTTTGATAATCCAATTGTGTTTTTGTGTGACTAAACTCAAATATTGGAATTATGAATAGTGGGTTGACAAGAGATATACGAAAGCAAAAGTATTAATTGAATTGTTTAAAAATTATAGGTATGGATGCATAGGCCCAATTTCATGTTTTTGTTGTTTATGTTAGTCTTATTGATATAATGTTGATTGAAAGGCTAATCAAAACTTCTTCCTTTCGTAGTATTTCTTTCCTTTTCTGTTTATGATTTTTAGGGGAGAGGTCATATGCAAATATGGACTTGGACTACTATACTACAATTTGATCAAAGGAATCATATAATTAATGTGCTTTTTTTTTTTTGTCTTTTATGTTATATTTTTTTAATGGACATTTTTGTTTTCTTATTTAAAAATCTAATAATTTTCTTAATGTTTTGTAATTACTGTGTTATATTTAGGTAGTAAGACTTTGAAGTATAGTAGTCCAAGTTGAGCAAAGATGAGCAAAGAAATGAAAACCTGTCTCTATTGCTCTAGAAACCCATTAGGCTTAATTCTGCAAAATTTCTAAAAGATCAAATTGTTACATATGGTTTAACTTTGTTCAGTGGCAAGTTTAGAATGATATGTGGTTATATTATGCCAAACATGATGGACATGTTATGTTGAATAGCTTCACTCATGAGGCTAGGACAGAGAAAGCCTCCTTACCCCAAATTTTGTCATTGAAAATGTAGCAAACTAATATATTAAAGTTTAACATGTATAAACTTAAATGTTTGAAAATTTAAAAAAAGTTTAACTGGGTAATCATTGATTTGGGTTGTAAAAGTAAATTGAATAACTGAATTGGGTAATTGGTTTAGATTATCAAGTTAATTAGGCCAATGAGCAAATGAATATTCCTACTACATATTTCTCATATTTTTAATTCTCTCAGTTGCTCTATTCTGTCTCTTAATATAGTAATATCTTCCAATAATTTTTTGCAACTTTATAATCCGTGTTTGAATTTTTTAGTTTTGTTTTGACACACCAAAAAAACCTAATATAATGTATGCAGGGAATATTAAACCCATAAACACTACCTCAGACATTCCATTCACTGGCTTTGAGGTTGTTTTCGGCCTCCTCAGGTAACTCTCAACTTGAATTTGTTGTTCTTCTTCTTAGTTTTGATCCAGATGCCTTTGCTAAAGCTCACAAAGTATGAGTTTGAGTCATGATTATTTAATGTTGTAAGGCTCTCAAAGTATGAGTTTGTGTAACACCCTGATTTTTCAAAGGTATAGTCAAAATGTTTCTTGCACAACTATTTGATGTGAATATTAGGTTGTGATTTGATTGGTCTATATTTAAAATTATTTAGGTAAAATATCAATTAGAGATATTACAAAAATGTTTGAGAAATGACCATATTATCCTTCCCTTGAAACAGAAATTACAAAAATGCCCTTGAATCAAAATTACACAAATACCCTTAGACATTTTGTTGAGATATTTTATAGTAGAAATTACACAAATACCCTAGAGTGACAAATTACCATAATGCCCTTCAGGCCATAAATGCCCAGATATCCGTAGATGATTTGTGAAATCCTGATAAAAGTACAGAGTACTCTTAGATGACAGATAATCAAGATACTTTGTGACAGAAAGCCTCAGAATAGAATTGTTATGAATTTTCTATGGTGATAACTTTGAAATTGTAGTCAGAAGACTTCACGCATCAGAAAAATATGAAAAAATGAGAAATAGAATCTATAAAAATTTCTCTTAATTGTAGGATGAACAAACTTATTTAATAAAATGGTTTAGTAATGTTGATGGTCAAAAAAAGAATGGACCAATCAGAATTAAGTTAAGAATAGTCTTGTATGCAACATCTATGTAGTACTCGGTATAAACAGTTTGTGAGCTATTGGTATTGTAACTGAAGTCAGTTTCTGGAAATCTCTGGAGTTCTATTATTCAAGATTATCTTTAGGTAGAAGAGTTCAAATCAAACTTGAATTCTTTTTAAGAAAATGCCATGTATAAAGCCATATTGGAACTAGATTTTCTTCATTATCAAAAATGACATATGTAGTATCAAAGGAAGTAAAATTTGTCTTCCCTTCCTCTTTAATTTGGTAAATCACGTGAATAAGGTAGAAAGGGAGGAGAAGTTTCTGTAAAATAAGGGAACACTTCACACTTAACCAAGAGGGGGGGTGAATTGGTTAGCCTTGGTATTTTAAAAATTTCTTTCTTAAACAAAAATCAGAGTTCAATTGCCCTTAGGATCTTTATCACAAATCAATGATGAAACTTTATTTAAACTCAACCCAAGACTTGTAATGCCTCAACAACCAAGTTAAATTTCAGTAATCACAACAAGAATTAATCAAACATGCAATAGATGAGAGAGCACAAGATTTATACTGGTTCACCTCAAAACCTATGAGGCTACATCCAGTTTCTTCTACTCAACACTAGAGTAGAGTTCCACTATATCAACAATATCCTTACAAGCAAAATTACAAG
>PYAF01001714.1:2051695-2062153 GCA_007407185.1 Glycine tomentella | reverse complement strand
TAAATATTTTTTTAAGAATACATTTATTAATAATGATAAAGTGGTATTGGTAATTAAATATTTTTTTAATATTTTTTTTTACTATTTGACTATTATTTTTAAATGTAATAGTGCACAAATGTAATTCTATTTCATATATTTCATATCAAGAATATTATAAATAGTTTATTTAATTTGATAAATATTTTTCAAATACATTTAATCAAAATAATGATCAGGATATTTTTTTAAAATAATAAATTAAATGTTTTCCATGGAAAAAATGATTTTTCGTTAACTATTTTTTTAAAGGATAATACAAAATTATGAATAACTTTATACTATTTTCCTAAAAGTTCCTACGGAACTGGATACCTAATATAAAATTAAGAAGAAAAAAGAGTGTCTTAAAAAGAATCCATGAGTATTTTTCTTATAATATTTTCAAACCAGGCGACTGATAAATAAATCAAATTTGTATTAGTTAGTTTTATTGATTGAATACACTAAAAAAGTCAGTTATATTATAACGACAAAAAATTGAAACCGTATTAGTTGTCAGGATGTTAGTGTGCTGCCCAAGATTACCATTTATTTTCTTGGAGGCCAAGTCAACGTACTTTATATTAAGGACACCAAAACCTTAACCTAATCTCAAGTCAAACACGCAGCTTGCATTTGTCATTCCAACAAACAAACAAACAAAAAAAATGGCTCTGAAGGCAAAGAACAAGAAAAAGCAGCAACCTTCAGGCAACAAAGAAGTTCAGAAATCCAAATCCTGGCTCGACCTTCCAAACCAACTCATCAACACAATACAAGTGCACCCAAATCTCGATAAAGACATCACTTTTGGTGGCATAATCAAATCATGGAGAACATCACCAAAGCACTGCAACTCAGATTCCAAGCTTCCCTGGCTTCAACTCACAAACCCTGATGGCTCAAACACTGAAAAATACCGCACTCATATTACCCGGCAACGTGGTTCGCTCCTAACTTCATATGCATACATTCCCTCGGGGTGTTGGTGCAGACACTTCTTCAGAAAACTACCAAGGTACCCTTGGGAGAATTATGTGGGGTGTTCCAATGGAATTCTTATAGCTGAGGCTGAACCACTTTACATGTACCATCTGTGGAATCCAACCCACGGGGTAATGTTTCGGCTTCCTTTGTGGGATCCTAAGGTACCAATTAAACTCGCTGTGCTTTCTTCACCAACTGAGGATCCAAATTGCACTGTTATGGTACTAACTGGAATTGCTCAACCTGCTTTTGCATTTTACAAACTGAGAAGAGGGTCTAATTATAGTTCGTGGATAACACAAGAGCCTCAGTGGACCATGCAAGATTGCACCCTTACTGAGTCATTAGGGAGGCAACAAAAGCATGTTATGCAAATGCAATTCACTAATGCCATTGGATTTAAAGGCAAGTTTTATGTTCTAAGTGTTCAGGGTAGTCTTGTGGTTATAGAAAACATTGATTCTGTTCCCAAAGTCATGGATATAAGTGGCACAAGGATAGTTCCTTCGGTTTCTTCAAATCACTTCAGGGAATATCTGCTTGAATCTGATGGAGAAGTGTTGCTAGTTTTTCTTATATCGAGAAAATCCTCGGTGCATAGTGTGGATGATGTTGAGGTTTATCAACTGAATATGGGAAGACTCTCTTGGGTTAAGTTGGTGAGTGTTGAGGAAAGAGCAGTGTTTGTGGGGAGTAATTGTAGCATGTCTGTGTTGGCAAGTGAAGTTGGATGTAGAAAGAACTGCATCTATTTTAAGCACCCTGTAGTTGATGAATGGTGCGTATATGACATGGAATTAGGCAACATATTGCAAGGTTGGAGTGAAGCATATCCAACATGATCTGCAATTTGGGTTGAACGAATTGAAGAGTAATTAAGTCTACACCTGTAAAACATTAATGTGTTCTTTTGTTTGCTGTTGTTTATTTTCTATTGTATTTGGAAGCAATGATATGTGTAGTAATAAATACTGAAGAGATGAATGTATGTTAGTTTGGTTATCAGTTGGGGCCTTGGGGGAGTTTGGAAAATACTTTTACTAGCAGTAATAAAAAAAATTATTATTTTAAGTTTAATTATTTTTTTTTTTGCCTTCATCTATGCAACAACTTTTCTTTTTGTTTATAATAGTTTAAAACATTCTATTTTCATCTTATAATTATAATTTTTAAATTAGTTTAGTCCTCCATGTCTAAAGTCACGCAATTATATCCAGAATATTTTTTTTAGAGGAACATCCAGATTTCTTAAAACAGTTACAAATCTAAAACTGGCCATGCAAAACCGCTTAAAAGAGATTAACAGATTTTAACCACGACAAGTTAAAAAACAAAACAAAACTCGATGGTGGTGATCCATCCACGGTGACCTCAATCAACCGTATAATTTTGACCTGATAGATTTTAAGTAAAGATATTGAGCTTATCTTCACAAGATCTTTCAATAAAGGAAGCGGAGGGATTTTCAACATGGAGAATATACCGTTAAAGGAAAAAATTAGAAAGATCTTTAATCTTATGTAGTATTATAAGTCCACTAAAAAGTGGTCTAAGATCCTAATTTAAGATCTACCATTAAAGATACTCTTAATAATTTCACTAATTTGTAAGTAGCATTAATTATAAAATTATATAAAATAAAATAAAATTAACAGCTAGCATCATATTATTAAAAACATATATAAAATTAAAACTACATAACAGTATTAAATGTTTTAATTAAAAAATATAATATATATTTGTTAAATATATTTCTTTTTATATTAAAAAGGGTTATTAATGCAAATACATAATAATATATTTTTTTCTTTTGGCTTTTTAATGAACCAATTCTCCCTTATATTTTTTTGTCTTTTACATTTAGAAATTTAGTCAATGCCACTAAATTGAAGGTTTAGGGCGTGTTGAGTATTGAACCCTGTGAGGCTGCAATGGTAACGAGAAAAATGGCTACAATCGAAACAGCCCAACAGTGCAAACGAACATTCCACGGAGATGCAGACAAGGATGTTCTTTTAAGATTTTTTTTCTTCTTTCTGAGAGCAGCGTGCTGACGTCAAATATGTCTTCTAAAACGTGTAAGAAAGACGCGTTTGAAAAGGCAATATTTTCAGTATTTACTTCGTCAAGACGCAACCATATTGACTGGCATTCACTCTAGCTTGTTTCTCTTTACATTCTTTATGGTTTAATTACTTTATGATTAATATAAGGGTGCGTCTTGTGACCAAGTGCATGGCTAGACGTGTTGATAATAATTCGTTTACATGCCATCAGTGGTGGTGGAGACATCAATTTTTTTTTTTTATTTCATATCAAATTTTAAATAATACTAAATTTTATTTTTAAATTTATATAATTTTATTGATAATGCCAAAATTTATTTTTAATTCAATAATTTTATTTAAAAATTCTTAAAAAATAATATTTTTAGATAGTATCATGACGTTTGACCATGGCTCAGTCACTGCATACCACAAGTGACTTCCAATTAATTCTGTGATATGTACTTGTACTTAACCAATGTTGTTTTCTATTTTTTCTCCCGCAACATCAAGTTTAGAACTCATTGCCGATATATCATTTCCGTAAACAAAGAAAACAATTGTGGCACTATATTAAGATATTGTTCAGATTATCATCGTTACATAGTAAGAGAGTGTGTGCTTTTCCTAAAACATGCTTTATCTATACAATCTGTGCTTTTTTCCAACATTGTCGGTAGGGGTTTTATTTGTGTGATTTGAGTGGTTTTGATTTAAAATTAGTTTGAATCAAATTAAATTAATTTTTTTAGATTTAATTCAGTTTGATTTTTGTGGTTTGAATTCTATTAGTAAGATTTAAAAAATGCTTAAAAAATTTGTTATTAAGTAGCCAAAACATGAAAATAATTAGTTCAACAATCAACTGTATAAATGCACAACAAAAATTTAAACGATTGCACTTAATGGAAAATAATAATTATTTTCAAGTTGAATAATAATCATTCAATTTAAAATTAAAAATAATACATAATACTGCTTTTAAATTCTAACAACTAAACTTAGAAAAGAGTAAAACAACACTTGTTTCTAATTATGAAAATTTTAAATAATAGATATCTAATAACAAAATACTAATTATAACAATAATTTCTACGGGTGTTCGTGATGCAATTTAGTTTATTTCGATTTTCAAATTAAGAATTGAACTGAACAGTTTAAAAAATGAAAGAAAAACAAATCAAATCAATGACCATCAGCTTTTTAGCAATTTTTGATTTTTTTCATCAGTTTTCAATTTTATGCTCAATTTGGTTTGGTTTTTAACACTACTAATTGTTAGTACATAATGCTCTTTTTTTCCTTCTCTTTGCTGAATATAGTGTGTTTTGCAAACAAATTCAATCACTAGTCAACTGAACAGAAGCGGACAGACACAGATAGAGTTACACTAGCCTCTGCCTATTTGAAGATAAAATTGATCAATTTTTACAATTTCAAAAACCAAGTTGGTGATTCACTCTAATTAGTTTTTACGAAGCTGAGATGTAAACAGCGTGAAACTTGATCTTAGGATATCGGTGGGAGGCATACACCTAATAACATGTTTTTGAGAGTTAAATTTAGAGAAGGGTAATAAACTAATAATCAGAATCACCTATTTGACATCCAATGTCTTTTTTTTTTGTCTCTCTCTTTTTATCAAATCAAGTTTTAAGATGTGTGTTCAAAAGAGTGTTTCAAAAAATATATTCCTAGCATTTCTCTTAAGGATATTTCCTTTTATTGATTTGCTTCAAGCTTACTTTTCTGGTTTTGGCTGGTGTCTATAGACTTTGTACCATCTTGAGATTAATTTTGACATTTAGCACATTCGACCAGTATATAAATTATCAAATGCTGTATGCTGGGGGTTCATTTCGTCTGTCTCATATTCAAACCACTGAAAGTTAACAAATATCACCTGCCAGTTACAAGATGTAGCTCAGTTTGAACTTTGAAGTGATCAATGCTTCAACCAATTGAATTTGTCAAATTACACGTATAGAAGTCGATCTATAGAAGCTTTTGAAAACCGCTGTCCAAAGTTGAATATATCCTCCTCAAAGACAAATATAAATAAATAAAATAAGAAATTACCAAACAAAAAGGCAGTTGAAAATATCACCATTCCTCCTTCCTTGTGCATCAACTCGTCAATTCCATGTGATTCCAAGCTTTCATTGGAGATAAAATAAACTTCCATAATGTTATGATTTCAGTTTCTTGGTTTTCAAATGCTGAATTTTTCTTTATTTAATCGTTATTTTTTTTTTTTATAAAAAAACACAAGTTTGCGAATATCCTCTTGGGCATATGATGTGATTAATTTGGGTCAAGTTGGGTAATGTAATACTTCTAGATGGTAAAAGAAAAACTATCTCCATATATAACAAGTCTTGTGAGTACTGTATTAGCCCATATAATGTATGTACTGAAATGGATGTAGTTCCTTTTTTAAATAAATAAATAAATTGGTACAATGTTGTAGTTTTTATTTATTTATTGCTAGTAGTAAAGGTTATTTCCTCTCCTCAGTCCTCACTGATTAGCATAAAAATTTGTAAAAGCTGAATTTTGAAGCCTCAAAATCTTAGTTGCTGTCTTCCTTATCTCATTTTTTCTGGTACTCTTGTTTGCATGGATGGATAGACACTCATTATGATGCCCATTATATATTTATGTTTATTATGACCTAGTCAAAAGTTAATTAAAATAAAATAACTGTAAGCATTACATGAAAAAAAATATACAGATTACAAAATCTGGCTTCACAGAAATGTGATTAATACGATCTATAGAAAAAGAAGTAATTAAATATATTCATAAGTAATAAGGAAAGAAGCAACATATATAAAATCAATTTCGCCGTGAGTACAGAAGCGATACAGAGGGAGAAGCATCATCGGAAGTTGTGGTGAACCCGGAGGAGTTTGTATTTGAAATGGAGCCTGTGATCTGGCTTTGACCTTCCTCTGATGCATTTATAGTGAATGGTAATATGGATGAGTGAAGTGGGCGCTCAAGATATGTTGGAACAGGCAAACTTGATGGAAGATTAGGCAAGGGAGCTTCAAAGTTAAGCACTTGAATTGCTTGCCTTATTGAAGGCCTATTACTATGGTCAGGGTGAGCACACCAAAGACCAACAATCATCAAGCATTTGATTTGCTCCTCCTCAAACTCCCCTTCTAGTCTTTGATCTGCCGCTTCAAGAATTCTCCCTTCTCCATAGAGTCCCCACACCCACTGCACAATACTTATTTCATTTTCTTGAGCCCTATGGTTTATTGGTTTTCTTCCACAAGCTATCTCTAAAGCAACAACTCCAAAACTGAAGACATCTGATTCCTTACTAGCCGGCCTGTAGCCCAAGGTACATTCAGGAGCCATGTATCCCATAGTGCCAGCTAAAGCTGTAGTTTGTGCACTTTTTGCATGGTCCACAAACCTTGCTAAACCAAAATCCCCAAGTTTGGCATTAAACTCTGAATCCAGCATAATGTTGCTTGACTTTATGTCTCTGTGCACGACACATTGTTCCCATTCTTCGTGCAAATATAGCAATGCGGAGGCCAAGCCTCGAGCTATGTTATACCTCACCGCCCATTGCAACATGCTATGCTTCTTGAAAAGATGAATATCCAAGCTTCCATTTGACATGTACTCATACACAAGCAAGAGCTTTTTTCTTTCGTGACACCAACCAATCAAGTTCACAAGATTTCGATGCCTTAACCGGCTAATAATTCTGACTTCTGATGCAAACTCCTTTATCCCTTGATCAGAGCCTTCTGATACCTTCTTAATGGCTACGTGAGACTTTAGGTCTTTAAGGTAACCCTTATAAACAGCTCCAAATCCTCCCTGTCCTAGCTTGTTCTCATCTTTGAAACCGTTAGCTGCTTGTGCTAATTCAGCATATGAATACTTCTTGGGTCCTGCCCCCCTTTCAAAATCCTCATCTATATACTCTTCAAAATCATGATCTTCCTCTTCACTTGTTTTCTTCCACAAGCGAATTGAAATCAACCCCAACCCAGCAATCAAAACAAATCCACCGACTCCCAATCCCGCTGCCAAGGCTGTCTTGTCCTTTTTCTTCTGACTGGGAGCTATAATGGAGGTTGAGTTAAAATCCCATGAACTGAGAGTATGTATAGCAGTTAAACTTCCCGTGGCAGCTGAGAAGCCAACAGTAACAAATTCTGGTAAATAAAGTTTCAGATCAACTATGGCAGATAGATGTTGTTGCTGAGTGGTGCCATTTTTATAACCCGTGAACGCAACGCTTAAATTTAATGAAGTGGAGTTGTAACTGATCAAAGCCTGGTTGACTTTCCCTTCCTTGATATCAGCCAACCATGTGACATTAGCAACAGATACCACAGAATTGATGTCGATTCCAACATGTTCACCAGGTGGATCATAGTAATTCTCAAAGATATCAAACTCCACAGCAACAAATGAATTGTCTGTGGAGTTCAATACTTGGTCATCAAGTGTCAGACCCATAGTACCTCCTACTGTGGAATTAGGAACCTCTGAACCAGCAGGGGCAAGGAAGAATGCAATTCCATCTCCATATACACTTTGACCTCGTGAATTTATGACAAAAGAGAAATTGGTTGTGAAATCTGTGAGTCTTCCAGTGGCTTTGTCCCACAGATGCATAGGTTGGTAATATGTGGCTCTACCAAAGCTTCCATTCATGCCCTTGTCAGCTTGGTTTGTTGTGAGTTGGATATTTGGTGCTACAGCGCTTGCTGATCTGTTATATATTATCCTTTTGTCATTAGGATCAAAACTAGGGAAGCTAAAGGACAAAGAGGAAGCATATGGGATAATGAAGAGGAAGAAAATGGATAATAACATCACTAACAAGTGATAGGAGAAATTGAGATTGGATAACTGGACATGCATTGTTTCTGGTGCTACTGAGACAATTCTGCTCAAGCTTGTAGAATACAAAACAATTTATATATATTCTTATTGGGCCGCCAATGTTTACTCCTTCTTGTTCCTTTCCATTTCCAATGGTTCTAGTTTTGATGAAGTCTAATATGGACCAGGACGCCTTCTAGCGTGCGTAACGTTGTTGCTACGTCTTCCACAGTGCCAAAGTTTTTTCCATGTACAACACAGTATCCCAATCTGTTTTTAGGTTTTATTTAAAACAAGTGTGAAATTTGGTCCCTACGGTACATAGGAGCCTTACGCTTAATGCTTTGTCGTTTTCTCATCACACCAATCATGTCCACAGTTCTTGTTCTTTCTCAATTTTTTTACTATTTAAAATGTTATATCTACTCACAATTTAATAATTAACTAATTATATGCAATATTTGAAATTCTAAACAAAATTTATTTAACATTTATTTATAATTAAATTATATAATTTTTTATATTTATTTTGTTAAATATATATAATTAAATGTATTTAATTATAAATAGGCTTAACTGTATTTTTTATCTCCAAAATTTTAATTTTTGACAAATTTTATCACAACAAATAAATTTGACGTATTTTATTTTTAATTTTTAAGAAAATTGTGAATTTTAATATATGTTATTTATCCATAATAAGCATAAAAATTGGGGTAAATTTTTCTAAAAAAGAGAGGTAAAATTCGTCAAAAAAAAAAAGATGCAAAATTCCCCAAAAAAAATTGAGAGTAAAAAATGAAATCATTTTAGGAATAAAATAATGGAAAATAAAATTAGATTTTTTAAAATTATTATAAAATATGTCAAATTAATTTGTTAGAGATGAAATTTATTAAAAATTTAAAAAATTTAGAATAAAAATTACAATTAAGTCTTATAAATAATATGTATATTTTAAATTAATTTTAAGCTTTTTTTTAATTTTTTGTTGAGATAATTGCGGATGATATATTTATGATTAAATATATTTACTAATAAATTATAAAAATTTTTTTAATTAATTTTAGTTAATTTATAACAGTAGAAAATTGTGGTAACCTAATAATGAAATAAAATGGAAGATAACCAATCTGATTGATTCGTAACCTAGTTCTTCTCATCGCGCTACTGTAGCTTAACTTCACGGGTGGCGTCTAACATGAACGCGTGCGTTTAGGGACTCACGGGTAAACCAGGGTTTTTTACCTGTCATCACAGGTAATTTACCGGAAGAAAAAAAAATAATTTTTTTTAACAACACAAAAAAAAATTTAATAAAAAAAGATTATCGATTTATTAGGTTATAGGTTTCAAATTAAAAATAGATTATTTGTTGAATCGGTAGAAAAGTTTAATTCATTTATATTTTTTTAATGACGTAACGTCGTTGTGACTCTCGAATCACTTCTTCTTTGTTTTTCATCAGTACTTCTTCTTCCACCTTCACTACCGTTTATACACCAATGGGTCTTCTGGGATTTTTTTCTGATTCACTCCACTCGCCAACCCCCTACCACCAGTCTACCACCATTCTACGGTTGTTTTCTTCATTTTAATTTGTCAATCCGTCCCAAATTTTAAACCAGAACCATTTGTCAACATGATTTTTAATTCAATCAAAACAGATAATGAAATGAAAAAATTGAAACCCTACTAATATTTTATTTTTAGCATAATTTTTTTATTTAGCAAAGCAAAAAAAAACTGAAACCCTAATAACATATTTTATACAAAAGAATATTTGAAAAAAAATTTCTTATTTGCCTTTTATATCCCTTTTTCTATTTTCTTATTTTTCCATTTTAATTTTGGTTTTTTTAATTTTATTTTTTTAAAAAAATGTTTTAAAGTTTTTGTTTTAGCATTTTATATTTTTACGGTTCTTACCACTTTAAAGTCGGAAATAGATGTACGACTTTGAAGTCGGACGTGATTCCTAATTGAACCTGCGTTTGTATTAAGCGTACTCCATGTTTTACGACTTTGACGTCGTAGGTCATTGGTAATTGAACCTGCGTTTTTATTAAGCGTACTCAAATCTATTTGATTAATTTGTTCATCTAATTGATTTAATAAATATAATAATTTTATGATAATTAAATTTTATGGTAGTAGATTTTAATATTATTTTATTTAATATAGTTTATAAATTTTTGATATATTTTTATTTATTATTTTATTTAATATATTTTTATATTTTTGTTTACATTAGAATATTCTATTTAAATATTATGTAAAATTTAAAAAAATTAAGTTTGAAAATTATCCTCAGAAGTTGTAGGATTTTATAGGACTTTAAACTATTTTTTTACTTTTATAATTATTAACACAAAATCATTTATAATTATTAAAACTCAATAAATTAAATAACCAAAAAAATTATAATTATAAAAAATTATGAAATTAATAAATATAATAAATAAATTAAATATATATATGGCAATTAAAATATTTAATAAATTTATTAAGATATATTTTATATATATGTATATGAATATTA
>PYAF01001714.1:2037128-2051595 GCA_007407185.1 Glycine tomentella | reverse complement strand
ATAATTATAAAAAATTATGAAATTAATAAATATAATAAATAAATTAAATATATATATGGCAATTAAAATATTTAATAAATTTATTAAGATATATTTTATATATATGTATATGAATATTAGAAAATATTATTACTAGCATATATTTATTTAATTTATTAAATTATTTTTTTAGGAAATGTTAATAATATAATCTTATAAATAATTATTTTATAAATAATATTCAATTAAAAAATTTATTAACAAAATAAAATATAATTATATATTTTTTAAAAATGATTTTAAAATTTTGACTATATGTAACGTTAGCTTTTAGATAAGAAAACACAACTACGTTAACTTTTATAAAATTGATAACAAAACACAACTACGTTAACTTTTATAAAATTTTAAAAATGTAAAGTCGTAGAGTGTAAAGTGGACTTTAACTTTAAACAAATTACTTGATGTACCCCCCTTTTTCATAAGTTATTACATTTAATTTTTTTCATTTTTTATTATTAGTTTTTTCTTCCCGGTTAGAGTTGGGGCTCCGGTGGGGACGGTGGCAGTGGTATTTTCCGCCGTAGTTTCATCTTATTTTGAAAATATATTTGGATTTAATACCGGTTACCTTCCCTCTCATCAACTCTTCTCCACCACCCACTGTTCGTTTTTTGCTTCTGCCGGATACTGCTTTTCTTTTTTCTTTCATTCTTAATATATTTTGCTTCTGTCGGAGTGGTTTTCTGTTTCCAGTTTCAAAATTATTAAAGATTAAATCCAGATTAAGTTTTGAGTGTTGAGTTTCAGTTTCCAAATATTAGAAGCTGTTGTACATTGACAAAGTTAGGGGCAGACCAACGCACCAAATGGAGAGCCAGAGCAGCGGTGCGGGACAAGAAAGAGGGAGAGCGGCGGAAAGTTCAAACTGAAAAAGAAAAGAATTTTTTCATTGTTCAGATTTGTTTTGCTGAAAAGGGGCTTGAAAATTCTAAGAATAGTAGGACAAATAGTCAAATAGTAAGATGAATTACTAAAAAGGTAAGTGTTATTTTGAGATGAAGTGAACGAAAATGATCTACAATATCAACGTTGTTCAAAGATGTTGGTGCAAAAATATGAAAACCAGAAAAAAAGAGAAAAAAAACAAAAAAATAATTTATTTTTTATTTAATTTTTAATTTTTTCCGATTACAAACATGTGAGTCTCTACACGCACAGGTTGATATTAGAATCGACCAACTTTACGTGGTTATATTTCACATTTGTTTAAAATAAAGACAGATGGTACTGGACCTAACAAGGTTTACGCCACTCTAGAATATAATATTGATGGGTAGTCTTGGTCCATCATGGACCATATTTTCTTTTTGGAGTTTGCACAACTTGAAATCACAATTGTGCCAAATGTAATGATACTGGGTGACCCAATCATTCTTCAATTTTGACACTAATTTTTTTTTTTATTATTCAGAAATTTATCATTATGCAAAAAGAAAGAAGATAAATATTTTAGATAACCTTATTCTAAAAGATTATTTTTTTATATTTAAATTCATCATCAATAAATCATAAATACACAATTTTATTAATATGACAAAATTTGTCTTCAATTTACACAATAATGTAAAAAGATGAAGAAAAAAAAAAAGAGCACACTGATGGATTATATAGAAAGTAAGAAAGAGGTAACTACCATTTTCGTTTACCATGATGGGACTGCGAGAGGAAGCCCAACTGTCCAGGTATGGCAGGAAGGGGTGATATTTTTCCTGATGTGATGTTTATTAAAGCTTTTGCTGTCAATATTCGCATTCAGTTTGTGTTCATGACAAAAATTATGGCTGTCATAATTGCCATTGAGAAAACAGATTGCAAGTTGTTGACTCTTGCTTTCTCTAACCCAAGCTTTATGCCTTGGTATATATTTACCCGTTGGACGTTGGATGAATTGTATAAAGTTAGCTAATTTCTACAACTTTAGAATAATATCTCACATTTTTAGGGAAGACAACGCTTACACGGACAAGCTTGTCTCGTTTTGATGCTCATAATATAGGCATTTCTTGGTGGGATTCTCCCCCAAATTTTATTTTACAGGATCTCATTAGGTACAGATATGACTCATGAGCTTCCTCAGTATAGATTCTCTTAGTTTTGATTCCTTGGGCTCGATTTGGTTCTCCCAAGTGCTTGTTCAGATTTTCTTTTATATTATTACAATGATGTATGAGGTGTGTGCTTTTCAGGGGATCTCGAGATGTCATTTTCATCTTCCTGTCGCACTCCTCTTCTTTTTTATTAAGAAAAAAAATATAATAAATGCTGACATTAATTAATAAAAGGAATGGGTCAAATTTCAATTGCTAACATCACAGAAAACGCTGTAAAAACATTTATGAAAGGGTTTTGCTGAAAATGTCAGAAAAGAGATAATTTTAGTTTTAACTCTACGGTGTAGAAAATGTAGAAACGAATCATGTATATAATTTAAAACGGATTAGTAAAGCAGGTCTGGCGGTTGTATCACTAATGGTGTGCCCTCTACTGATTTTTTTCCCCTCTTCCCTTTTTCCTTCTTCCTCCTCTCAGACCACTGCCACGGCCTTCTCCGTGAGTGATCCAATCTTTCATCAGCAAGGTGTAAGCTTGGCCATAAGGATATTGCAGTATCCAATGTTACGCAAATGATATATTGGCAATAAATGTTCTAAACTTCATGTTGCAGGAAAAAAAAATTGAAAACGGAATTGGATGAGTACACATCAAAGAATTGGAAGACATTTGTGGCACTTGTGTAGAGAATTTTAGTTCAAACATGTTTCAATAATATTACATAATGACAATTGACAAGGCTAGTTTTTAACTTGAAATTGCAAGAAGAAAATACATTGGACCAGAAGATATTACAAAAGCTGCAGATAATGTGACAACAGATGTAGAATTACACTTCAAGAAAGAAAAAAAAATACTACTATAAATATCAAACTTAGTATGTATGTCAATGTGTGGCTGCTGGAGAAATGATGACTTCACAAGTTGTGTTCGATTGTGAGGATCCAGTAAATAAGCTATTGCTTGAAGTTGAAGAGACACATTGATTGTTTGCAAAAGCAGAAGTCCTATAGGGCATAGAGCTGAAAGATGAATTATAGGAAGAGGATGGAACCTGTGGCGAGAGAATGGGAAATGGAGCTTCAAAATTAAGCACCTGAACAACTTGCCTAATTGTAGGCCTCAGATGGAAATCTGTGTAAGTACACCACAGGCCAACTATCATTAACCTCTCCATTTCCTTCTCATCAAAGTGTCCATATAAGCTTGGATCAGATGCTTTAAGAAGATCAACCATGCCATGGAGTTCCCAAACCCAATCCACCAAATAGAGCTGTTCTTCATTCAGATTAGGTTCAATTGCCTTTCTACCACAGGCTATCTCCAAAGCAGCAACTCCAAAACTGAATACATCGGACTCCCTACTAGCCTTGCCTCTTGTGACAGCTTCAGGAGGCAAATATCCAATTGTTCCTGCTAAAACAGTTGTTTTTGAACCTATTCCATGATCCATTAGTCTGGCTAACCCAAAATCACCAAGCTTTGCATCAAAATTAGAATCCAACATAACATTGCTGGATTTTATGTCTCTATGAAGCACACATTCTTCCCACTCTTCATGCAGGTATAATAATGCGGAGGCCAGGCCTCTAGCAATATCATATCTCACTTTCCATATCAGAAGGCCTTTTCCTTTAAACAGATAAGAATCCAAGCTTCCATTTTCCATGAACTCATAAACCAGCAGCAGGTCATTGTTCTCATGGCACCACCCAAAGAGTTGAACCAAATTTTTATGCCTGAGTTGGCTAATGATCTTTACTTCAGATGCATACTCCTTCACCCCTTGTCTAGATCCGCGAGATACCTTCTTAATGGCAACATGGATGTTCAACTCTCTTATAAGTCCCCTATAAACTGCTCCAAAACCTCCCTCTCCAATTTTGTTTTCTCTTGCAAAGTTATTAGTTGCTCTGGCAAGTTCTTCATAGGAAAACTTCTTTGGTAGAGACATTCTTTCGAAATCGTTGTCCATAGCATGATCAAAAAGTGAGAGTTCCTCCAAACATCTATTCTTCAGCATCCATCTCACAAGGAAAGTTACCCCCAAAATAGCAATTAAAACACCTGCACCAAGTCCAACACTCAGCCCTATCACCAGCCCAATTTTGCTTCCTCCCTTTTGTTGTTCCATGTCTAAACTAGAGTTGAAGGACCATGAGCTAAGAGTATGTTCCTCATAAAAAAATCCTGTTGCTGAAGAGAAGCCAATTTCAACCCATTCAGGTAAGAGATCACTCAGATTGACCACAGAGAATAAGTGCTGTTTAATTTTGACATTATCCTTATATCCAGTGAAGGTGACACTTAATCTGTTTGAACCAGAATCGTAACTAATATCAGCATCATATCCTCTCTCATCCATGCTGGTGAACCATTCCGTAGTGTCAGTAGTGTTGATAGAATTAACATCGATACCGACATGGTCATATCTCGGATCCCAGTCATTAACAAAGGTATCGAATTCCACCGCTACAAACGGATAATCCTTCGCGTAATTCAGATTCTTCAGTTGTTTGCGGCTCGCAAGACCGATACCGCTTCCATCTATGCCAGATTGTGGAAAGTCTGGGTGTGCCAGAAAGAAGGTGATGCCATCTCCATGATGGGTTTTATTTGGCGTGTTGATGGTAAAGGAGAAATGGGTAGTGAAGTCTGTGACTTTTCCTGAGTTCTTGTCCCAAAGATGCAATTTTTTGTAAAATGTAACTCTACCATAACTATCTGGCTCATAGCGGGTGAGTTGGAGGACATCTTGGACAGGATAGACATCTCCTGAAGTATTGAGGGCGTTTCCCGTGTCACCAAGTTGCTGATAGTTGAAGGCTAATGAAGCTGCTGCACGAGGAATTACAAGAAGCAAGAGTATTAATGTTACATCCAGAAAATAAGCACGTACACAACTTTTCTTACAGTAACGAGATGCTGCCATTACTGGAGAATTGATTTTGGGTGCGTTGGAAATGGAATAGTGCAAATATGGCTTGCTTAATTTGCTTGGGGGTAGCTGCATGTAGTTAATGTTTCTTGCTTCAGTTGCTTGGACGTGGAATGAGTCAACGGGTTTAGCTCAGAATAATGAAAATTTTTATATAGGTTTCTTATTTTCTTTTATTAAAGTCCTAAAAAATACAATAAGCTCGCAGTAAAAAAAACACTAAGCTCACTTTTCTGGTTTTGGCTGGTTTACGTACGCGTGGACTGGGTACCCTCTTGAATATAATTGTGACACTTGCGCAAGACTATTGAGTGAACAATTATTATTTGCTAGGCACAAGATGTAGCTCAGTTTGAACTTTGAAGTGATCAATGCTTCAACTAATTAAACCTGTCAATATAGAAGTCTATAGAAGCTGTTGAAAACCTCTGCCTAAGTTGAGGGGTTAGTTGAAGCTATCTTCCTCAAGGGCAAAAATAAATAAACAAAATAAGAAACATCCAAGCAAAAATAAAAGCAATTTAATAAAGGCAGTTGACAATATCGCAATTCCTCCTCCCTCCTTGGTATAACTCCCCAATTCCATGTGATTCCTGCAGGAATCTCATTGGGTGAAAGATAAATTAAATGTTATGATTTCAGTATTTGTTGTTCCTGATTTTCAAATGCTATTTTTTTAATTTATAAAAAGTACTAGTTTGTGAATATCCCATTGGACACATGTGATAAATTTTAGGTCAAAGTTAGGAAATACTACTGCAGGTACTGTATTAACCCATATTATGTGTCATACCCTAATTTTGTCCGGGTACCCAAAAAAAAATTATTATTATTATTATATTTTTTTAAAAAAAATTGAAAAAAAAGGAAAAGGGAAATAGAAAATAAATAATAAAGAGTAACAAATAAAAAAAAAAGATAACAAAATGAAAAAAGAAGGTGGCAAAAAACAAAAAGAAAGGAAAATGGGCCATAAGGCCCATTAGGTTAAGAAAACCTACCTATAAAGCAAAAAGGCAACGGTGAAGGAGGGGAATTAATTTCGCACAGCCGCACCTGGAGAAGGAAAGTAAGCCAATCAGAGATTGACATTTGGCGCGAAAGTCAGAGAAGGGAGAGGGGTCTCCTGAGGTACCTCTCATTCTCCCATTCTCTCTTTTCTTCCTCTCTTTCGTTCCGTCTTCTTCTTTATCTTTTCTTTTGTTTTGCTTCGTTCCTTCTCTTTTGTTTGTTCTCTTTGGTGGTTTATTGGTTGATTTCATTCAGATTAAACTCTGCTTGATGTTTATTGTATTTTTTCATCATCTCCATTGCACTTTTCCCTTCATTTTCATGGTTTCTATCATTGAGTTTTGCATTTTCTTCCTTTTTCTTCCTTTGCTTTTTCGTTTTTGGTGTTTTCCGGCCACCACCGCTACGTACCGCCACCACCACCGCGAGCTGTCGCCGCCGACCACTCTCCCACCACCGGCCTCCATGGTGGTGGCCTAGGAAGATGGGAAACCATCAAAGAGGGTGAAAAACCCTATTTTCGCGCAGTTTTTCGCACTGCTGCAGTGGAGAAGACGAAAATACGTATTGGGCCGGGTCGCCCTGGCCCAATCCAATAAAAAAAAAGGAAAATTACTTTTTGCACTACGCTTTCTATAAGTTCACCACCCTTTTTGTTTTTTTGGGACTTAGCCCATAGAAAAAAAAAGAATATTTTTCTTACTCATTGCACCACCATATTCATAACGACACACCCATTTAGATTACTGTTTGCACCACCTCTTCCATAATTGCACATCCCTCAGCAATTAGACCTGGTCCACTTGGTACATCACATATAATGCTGCTTGCACCTCCCATTTCATATATGCACCCATAATCTGTTGGGCCTGATCCACTTTGTAATTAAATAATTTATGCTGTTTGTACCTCCCATATTCATAAATGCACCTTTGATCTGTTGGGCCCGACCCATTTTGTAATTAAATAATTTCTACTGATTGTATCCCCTGTCTTTACTGTATGCACCCCTAATTACTAAATGTACCCATACTTCTATTCCATCCCTTTCTATTTCTATTTATTTAATTACGTAATATTTTGTCAATTATTCGTTCGTATCTTTAGTACTCGCTTATGTTTCGTGCACTCCATGCTGGGTCCCCGACTCGCTTAGTAGTGTTTCAATAACACGTATGTTTCGTGCACACCATGCTGGGTCTCCGACTCGCTTGGTAGTGTTTCAATAACACGTTGATAGATTTTGCACTTCATGCTGGGTCTCCGACTTGCTTGGTAGTGTTTCAATAATACGTGGACAAATTTTGTGAAAATCATGCTGGGTCTCCGACTTGCTTGATTTCATAGAGCTTACCGCAAAACCAAAATATTTTCTAAAAAGCTACAAACACTCAAATGAAAGACCACTCAATCCTTCTTTTTCTCAAATTTACATATTAATCGAGATTGCTTCAAGGTCCAACGCCTTAAGCAATTCTCCTTTTTTCTTCAAATTCAACGTTGTTTCAAGGTCCAACACCTTAACGACTCTTTTTCACACAATTAAAATAAATCTTTTTAAAAAATAAAATCAATCTGATCAAGCTTTTTTTAAACAAAGAAGTACGTAAGTCTGATTTCCTCTTTGCATCTGGGGATACGTAGGAGCGAGGGCAAATCCCTTGTCGACCTAAAAAACAAAAAATATATAATTCATGTTCTTAAGGGAAAACAAATAATTTAAAAAGTCATTTTATTTGTCACACACTGGATTAAAGGCTGCCGTCTTCGTGACGGACGCGTGGGGTGCTAACACCTTCTCCATGCGTAAACGACTCCCGAATCCTTTTTTCTCTAAAATCGTAGACCATGACTTATCTTTTGGTTTTTCCGACGTTTTCCTTAAATAAACGTTGGTGGCGACTCCTCTTTAGTTTTCCCATTTTTGGGAATCTTCTAATTTTCTTTTTCGTCGTTGTCCCGTCGTGGCCGGATAGGTTACGACAGATGGCGACTCCACTGGGGTTTTCCCATTTTTGGGAATCTTCTAATTTTCTTTTTCGTCGTTGTCTCCGTCGTGACCGGATAGGTTACGATAGATGGTGACATTATGTATCTATATAACAAGTCTCGTATGTACTGTATTAACCTATATTATGTATCTACTGAAAATTAACAATGAAAGCAGTTTTCTTTTTTCTTTTGGTACGGGATCTAGTTCTTTTTATTTACTGCTAAAGGTGCTTTCTTCTCCTCACTGGCTGAATAGCTTAAAATTTGTTGAAGTTAAAATTTTAATTAAGCCTCAATCTCAGCAGTTGCTGTCTTCCTTATCTCACTTCCTTTGTTATTTAATTTGGTTTTTCCTGAAACTTATATTTTTAACCATATCGAATGTGATTGTATGATCCATATAGCCGATCAAACATAGTGAGATAGATCGTTGTTATACTCTTATTTGCGCGATTTTTTTTATTATTACAAATGATAAAAAGAACGAGTTCTAATACAACGATAAAATTGTATATTAGTGACTTGTTGGTCATGAGTTCAAATCCAAAAATATTATGAATGATATGCATGGATCGACATTTATTATGATATCCAATATATATTTATATTTTATTTTTTACTATTGTTTAAAAAACTAGTTCATTTTCTTTTACAGATAAAAACTAGTTCATAAAATTTATTTTAAATATCTTATATATCTATTTATGTAAATTAAACACAATTATTTTTGCTACATAATAAACACAATTATTAAAGTAGTACTTAATTAATGTTATTAATATAGTAGTTTTTAAACATATTTATGAATTGGTATTTGCTTATATAATATTTATTATTAAAATGATTAAATTTATACACACTTTTAATATTATTAATAAATATTATTTTTATTTTTATTTACTATAATATATTAATTGAGTTTAATAAGTCTAATGCTAATATATGTATATTAAAAGTACAACTTTTAAAATGAATCTATTCATATTAAAATTATATTATTAAATAAAAACTAATTTTTACAAAATTTATATAATAAGGAAATTAGGAAATTTGTTTTTATTTATATAAAATTTCCTTAATTTATATAATGACTAGGGATGGAAATAGGCTAGGTCGCCTATCAGGGGCCTTTGGCCTGGCCTGTTTAAGGCCTGACTTGTTTATTATAAAGGTCAGACTTAGGCTTTTTGAAAAGTCTATTTAAATAAAAAGGCCGGACTCAAACTTTAAAAAAAGCCTGTTAGGCCTATCAGGCTAACATATATATATATATATATAGAGAGAGAGAGAGAGAGAGATAGATAGATAGATAGATAAATAGATAGATATTAAAATTAAAAAGATATAAATCAATCTTTTAAAAAAAGAAATAAAATAAGATAAGATAAAATCTAAATAACCTATCTTACTTAAAAGATAAAAAATAAAATAGGAAATTTGAAATCTTTGTAGTAGATTTGTAAAACAGCTAATATATATATATATATATATATATATATATATATATATATATATTAAAACTAAAAAAATATAAATCAATCTTTTAAAAAAAATAAAATAAGATAAGATACCTAATCTCATATTAGAGTGTTCTAATTAATTTTAATTTTTTTCACGTACAAATTAAAAGGAAAGTATGTCAATATGTGTCTTTCTTTATATTAAATTTAAAAAAATATTATGCGAATTCTCAAAGTTTCACTAATATATAATATTTATTGTAAAATAGACTTTTTAATAGGCTCATAGGCCAAACCAGACTTTTAAATAAGCCAGGCCAAGCCTAAAAAAAATGCTTATAACAAATAAATAGACTAGACCAGACTTGATATTTTTAAATAAGGCCAAGGCCATAACCAAGCCTGGCCTTGCCTGACCTGTTTCCACTCCTAATAATGATCGAGTGGCTGAGGCTAACATAGTTTGTGTTTGTGGAGGTTCTAGTTTGTTGCCTAATATTGACTAATATTGATGCCTACGTTAAACTTCACTCCGGACTGTTTATATTTTGAGTAATTGAGATTAATCCCCATTTGCAGACCAATGTCACTGCTTTCTCATGGCACAGAAAGTGATAAATTGGAGCATGCTAGGAAGAATATGATGTCATTTCAGTCACGGGTCTTGTTTTGTGAATTGATAATAAACGAAAAACTAGTTTGAAGTCAGTGACTTTTCCAGACTCTAATCGCAAAGATGAATTTGATACTGCAACACTATATCCCTCTCATAAACATAAGGAACATAAATATTGAAGACACTGTTTCTTGATAAAACATCTTCAAAATTCATGGTGTCATCTTCATATAGGAACGGTTTTTAGTTAAAGGATGACTGCCTATTGACGGGGAATCATAATTCATATGCAACACGAATGTTGAAGTTGTGACCGAATAGTCGATGTTAACATAATGTGTGGAGGTTCTAGTTTGTTGATTACATTGTTTTTTTCTTTTCTTTTTAAGATTTAACAAAATCAAATGAGTGCAAGAAGTTTATTTTGGAAATCGAATCTTTATAGAAAAGTAACTGTAATTTGTAGACATAGAATGCTCAGCTATCAAGGCTTTCAAAATATGTTGAACAGTTCCACCACCCATGAATCTTTCTAACAATTGTTCACAGGATCTCAAGTGAACAACTTGCCAGAAAATTGAACTACTTTTTTCATATTCAAATATACAGACAACAAAATCTGACTTTACGGAAATGTGATTAATACAGTGTACAGGAAGAGAAGTAAATATAGTCATAAAAAAGAAGGAAAGAAACATTCAGATAAAATCAATTTCGCCACGAGTAAAGAATTCAAGCAACGCAAAGGGAGAAGCATCATCAGAAGTTGTGGTTGAACCAAGAGGAGTCTGTGTTTGACTGGAGAGTATGATCTGGTTTTGGCCTTCTTGCTCTGAAGCATTTATGCTGAATGGTACTATGGATGTGTGCAGGGGGGCCTTCAAGAAATGTTGGAACAGGCCAACTTGATGGAAGATTAGGCAAGGGAGCTTCAAAGTTAAGCACTTGAAGTGTTTGCCTCATTGAAGGCCTGTTATAATGGTAAGGGTGAGCACACCAAAGACCAACAATCATCAAGCATTTGATTTGCTCCTCCTCAAATTCCCCTTCTAGTCTTTGATCTGCTGCTTCAAGAATTTTCCCTTCCCCATAGAGTTCCCACACCCACTGCACAATACTTATTTCACTTTCTTGAGCCCTATGGTTTATTGGTTTTCGTCCACAAGCTATCTCTAAAGCAACAACTCCAAAACTGTAGACATCTGATTCCTTACTAGCCGGCCTGTAGCCCAAAGTACATTCAGGAGCCATGTAGCCCATAGTGCCAGCTAAAGCTGTAGTTTGTGCACTTTTTGCATGGTCCACAAACCTAGCTAAACCAAAATCCCCAAGTTTAGCATTAAACTCTGAATCCAGCATAATGTTGCTTGGCTTTATGTCTCTATGCACAACACATTGTTCCCATTCTCCGTGCAAATATAGCAATGCTGAGGCCAAGCCTTGAGCTATGTTATACCTCACTGCCCATTGCAAAATGCTTTGCTTCTTGAAAAGATGAATATCCAAGCTTCCATTTGACATGTACTCATACACAAGCAAGAGCTTTTTCCTTTCGTGACACCAACCAATCAAGTTCACAAGATTTCGATGTCTTAACCGGCTAATAATTCTCACTTCTGATGCAAACTCCTTTATCCCTTGATCAGAGCTTTCTGATACCTTCTTAATAGCTACATGAGACTTTATGTCTTTAAGATAACCCTTATAAACACCTCCAAATCCACCGTCCTAGCTTGTGCTCATCTTTGAAACCATTAGCTGCATGTGCTAATTCAGCATATGAATACTTTCTGGGTCCTACCCCCCTTTCAAAATCCTCACCCATATACTCTTCAACAATATGATTTTCCTCTTCATCTCCTTTCTTCCACTTCCTCCACAAGCCAAGTGAAATCAAACCCAACCCACCAATCAAAACAAATCCACCGATTCCCAACCCCACTGCCAAGCATTTTTTGCTTCCACCCTTGTGTTTATCGAAGACAAAACTAGAGTTGAAGGACCATGAGCTAAGAGTATGTTCCTCATAATACATTCCTGTTGCTGCAGAGATGCCAAATTCAACCCAATCAGGTAATTTATCTTTCAGATTGACCAGAGTATAAGTTCTGCTTATGTTTGACGTTATCCTTATACCCAGTGAAGCTGACACTTAATCTGTTTGAAGCAGAATCGTAACTAATATCAGCATCATATCCTCTCTGATCCATGCTAGTGAACCATTATGTAGTGTCAGAGGCAGAAGTGACAAAAGAATTAACTTGGATACCGACATGGTGATAGTTAGGATCCCACTCAGGATTAACATAGGTATCAAATTCCACTACTACAAATGGATATTCCTTTGTGAAATTTGGATTCAGCAGTTGAGTACGGCTCAAAAGACCAACACCAACTCCATCTCTTGGATCTAGTTCTGGAAAGCTTGGGTGTGCCAGAAAGAAGGTCATCCCATCTGCATAATTGGTGTTATTTCGGGCGTTTATGGTAAAAGAGAAATGGGTAGTGAAGTCTGCAACCTTTCCTGAGTTCCTGTCCCAAAGATGCAATTGTTTGTAATATATGACTCTACCATAGCTAAATGTTTCATTCCTGGTGAGTTGGAGGACTTGGTGCTCACGATAGACATCTCCAGAAATACTGAAGGCGTTTCCGGTGTCACCAAGTTGCTGATAGTTGAAGGCTAATGAAGCAGCTGCAAGAGGCATTACAGGAAGCAAGAATGTTAATGTTGCATGAAGAAAAGCATGTACATAACTTTTCTTACAGTATCGAAATGCTGCAATATCTGGAGAACTGATGTTGGTGCGGTGGAAGTGGAATTGTACAAATATGGCTTGCTTGGGGTAGGTGCATGTAGTTAATGTTTCTTGCTTCAGTGGGTGGGGGCGTCGAAGGAAAAATAATACTACTATACTACAAACATGACAAAAATAACAAGTAAAAAAAGGAAGGATTCAATTTCCCTATTAAGTACACTGTACATCGTGAACTAAACTACAGACATGACAAAAATAACAACCAACTTAATCACATCCTCATGGAGTAAAAGTGTGAAACGTGAAGTGACGTATTGGATAAAAATAAAAAAGATTAGTTCTAACACTTTAAGTGGTAGCCTTGAGCTGCGTGAGAGAGTGTTGAAAATTTTCCTTAATCGAGAACACCACCCCTTAAGGTTCTTTGAAATATTTTTAATAGTAGATTTTAAATTAAAATCTTAGATTATTTTTTATTAGATCTTATAATATCAAATAAGATTAAAGATCTCTTAAGATCTCTTTCATTTTTTTCTTTAATGATAGATCTCATTTTGAGATATTAAGAAGAAAGAAAAAAAAATTATTCTTTTTTAAATAATGTACAGATCTTAAATATCTTCTACAAGAATTTATTCTCCATGATATAAATCTTTTTAACTCATCTATTAAAAGATCTAATAAAAATTATATCTTAAACTTAAGATCTTACACGGTCTCACTATAATAATACCGTTATTGGTCCACACACAAGTAAAGTCAACTCACAAGTCAACACGCACTTCACCCATATAACCATCCTTCAATTTCAACTCACACTCACACGTAGCATTCAAATAAAACAGGGGCCTGACAGATGGCTCGCATCTTTTTTTCTTTCTCCATTCCAATAAATAATGGACAAACAAACAAATATTAATTACTTGTTGCCGTTCCGTTTCAAATTAAAAGTAGCAATCAGTCAGGCTGATCCACCAACAACTAAGACCTAAAATAAATTTTAATAATAACTGTGACATTTAAAAATTTTAAAAAAATTCTCTAAAATTTAAGTTTTAATTGTTTTATTATTTTAGCTATCTTCTAATCGCTAAATACCCCAACTAAATGCTTGAAAATGTTATTATCATAGCAACATGATGTCAACTCTTTATAAATATAAACCAGATTGCTGGAGTAAGAAACTACGAATAAGATCAAAATACCCCCACCAATTAAAAATTAAGTAACCCTTATTTAAGAAACATTAATATATTACACTTCCCTAGAGATAGAGATATGAATATTACATTAATTTTCCATTAAAGTTTAGTTAACTTATTTAAAGTAATAATAATAATTTAAATATTCATTACATTATCACTCCTCAAAGATAAACATAGTACCCCATCCTCCCTTCTCTTGATAAAATATACACTTTCCTTAACAAATGAAAATATTTACACTAAACTATCATTTACAATTTTAATTTTTACCATTGTTTAAAAAACTAGTTCATTTTTTTGACAGATAAAAACTAGTTAAAAAATTTATTTTAAATATATTATATATAGGTAAAATAAGATTAAACACAATCATTAAAGTAGAATTTAATTGA
>PYAF01001714.1:2010572-2037028 GCA_007407185.1 Glycine tomentella | reverse complement strand
TAAAAACTATTGTTTACAAAATTTATATAATATAATTAATAATTATATATATATATATAAATTGACACATATATACATATATAATTTATCTAATAATTTATATTTGTAATTATTATTTTCATAAGTTATTTTAAATTTTATTATATATTTTGGATAAGTCGTTATCGAGTGAGGCAATGATAACTCTATTTTAATTAAAAAAATTTAAAATCCTATAATGAATATTCTTTATTGATAGTAAAGTAATATATATCCTAATAGAAAACAAATTCATAATCTTTTAAATCCAAATAATATCTTAAAGATTTGAAACAAATAATAAATTTTTAAGAGATAAATTAAATTATTGTTTTTTTAAAAAAAAACTAAAAACTAAAAACTAAAAATATGAGACATATCTT
Organism: Glycine tomentella; assembly: GCA_007407185.1. Taxonomy (NCBI): domain Eukaryota; kingdom Viridiplantae; phylum Streptophyta; class Magnoliopsida; order Fabales; family Fabaceae; genus Glycine; species Glycine tomentella. The sequence continues at coordinate 2,036,627 of PYAF01001714.1, read as the reverse complement.
AACATTCGTCGTTGACTGAATATTTTTTAGACATCTAATTGTCTTTCCTGTTCCTTTTGATGCTTGCTTTCTCCATTTGTTTGTCTTTATTTTTCTTTTTTTTCACCGGGCATCAGGAACAACTATAAGCGCTCTGATACCAGATATGAATGATGGTTATATTTTGTGGTAAAAGGAGGAGATATATTGTTTAGAGATGTTACATGGATATTTTATAGATCTTCTTCTTTACAAGATTTTTTATGAAAAACTTGTAAACCCATAAACGTAATCTTCATGACAAATTTCTATGTAACTTACTCTTTTATCATTATAGTTTTTAAGGAACTTATAAAATCTTTTTTCATTTGTGATCCCCTCTTCCAGTTTGGTGGAATGATTTTTCTATACCAACTATTTATGATCCTAACATTCTAATTTTAAAAGAAAATAAATCCTAAAATATCTTAATTAACAAATACATAATCTTTTGAATCACTTTCAATCCAGACAATTTCCTTCTTCCCAAGCAAAGGTGATTGCCCACAGCTTGGGCATAAAATGCTGCTTCGAGGTGAAGTAATCTGACCTATAGAATAACATTATACAGGAGTTGTAAACCAGGCGAACCTATTCTGCCATGTCATTTACGTGCCCAAAATGGGTTGACTTGTCCAATCAAACATAACAAAAGTGAATTAAAAATTCAAATCTATTTCATTTATCAAGTTGGCTAGTCAAGAGTCAAAATATTAAAAAAATAAAAAAAATATTTTAATTGATTTTATTTTTATAAATATTAAATAATAAATATTTATTAAAAAATTGAATATATTACCTTAAATTTTTAATAATAATTTATTTAAACAAAAAATAAATAATATATGTATAAAATATTAAAATAAATATTAAATTCATTTTTTTAAATAAAAAAACAGGTTGGAAGGTTAACTCTTCTTGTTTTTTCTCAATTCTTTTTTAACATACAAAATGGGCCGTTAAAGTGAGTCAAGTGATTGTAAACCTCAACTCAACCTTAAAAAAAAACGGCCAAAAAAACTGTCTTATCTTGTAATATGTAAACACTAGAGGCGACATTGTCCTTACCACTTGTCGTGTTACAACTTTTTTTTTTTTGAAAGCAAGGCATCCTATACAGATTAATATCACGTCTTTCTCATGGCACAGAAACTGACGAGCTGAAGCATGCCGGAAAGGCGGAAAGAATGTGATGTCATTTCAATCACTGCTCTTGTTTTGAAATGATAATGAAAAAGAAACTAGTTTCGAATCAGTGACTTTTCCAGACTCTAGAACGCAAAGATGAATTTGACACTGAAACACTGTATGTCTCATTAACATAAGGAACAAGAATTTTGAAGACATTGTTTTCTTGATACAAGATCTTCAAAATTCAAGGTGTCATCTTCATATATAGGAATGGTTTATGGTTAATGGATGATGTGGCCGAGTGGCTGAGGTTAACATAGTCTGGGGAGGTTCTAGTTTGTTGATTGACAAATGAATACAAGGAAGTTATCTAGGAAATCAAATCTTTAACTGTAACAGTTCCACCACCTATGAAATTATTTCAAGCAATTGTTCATCGGACCTTAAGTGAACAACTAGCCAGAAAATTGAACTACTTTTCAATTTTCAAATACATGGACGACAAAATCTGACTTTAAAGAAATGTGACTGATACTGTGTATAGAGAGAGAAGTAAATATACTCATAAGAAAGAAGAAAAGAAGCATTCAGATAAAATCAATTTCACCGTGAGTACAGAAGCGACACAGAGGGAGAAGCATCATCAGATTTTGTGGTGAACCCGGTAGAGTTTGTGTTGGAACTGGATCTTGTGATCTGGCTTTGACCTTCCTCTGAAGCAGTTATGCTAAATGGTGCTATGAATGAGTGCAATGGGCCTTCAAGATATGTTGGAACAGGAAAACTTGATGGAAGATTAGGCAAGGGAGCTTCAAAGTTAAGCGCTTGAATCGCTTGTCTCATTGAAGGCTTATTGTTATGGTAAGGGTGAGCACACCAAAGACCAACAATTATCAAGCATTTGATTTGCTCCTCCTCAAATCCCCCTTCTAGTGTTTGATCTGCTGCTTCAAGAATTCTCCCTTATCCATAGAGTCCCCACACCCATTCCACAATATTTATTTCATTTTCTTGAGCCCTATGGTTTATGGGTTTTCTTCCACAAGCTATCTCTAAAGCAACAACTCCGAATCTGTAGACATCTGACTCCTTACTAGCCCTGCCCGAGGTAGCACATTCAGGAGCCATGTAGCCCATAGTGCCAGCTAAAGCTGTAGTTTGTGCACTTTTTGCATGGTCCTCAAACCTTGCTAAACCAAAATCCCCAAGTTTAGCATTAAACTCTGAATCCAGCATAATGTTGCTTGACTTTATGTCTCTATGCACAACAGATTGTTCCCATTCCTCGTGCAAGTAATGCGGAGGCCAATCCTCGAGCTATGTTATACCTCACCGTCCATTTAAACCAACTTTGCTTCTTGAAAAGATGAATATCTAAGCTTCCATTTGGCATGTACTCATACACAAGTAAGAGCTTTTTCCCTGCATGACACCAACCAATCAAGTGCACTAGATTTCGATGCCTTAACCGGCTAATAATGTTTACTTCTGAAGCAAACTCCTTTATCCCTTGATCAGAGCCTTCTGACACCCTCTTAATAGCTACATGAGACTTTTTGTCTTTAAGATAACCCTTATAAACACCTCCAAATCCTCCCTGTCCTAGCTTGTGCTCATCTTTGAAACCATTAGCTGCTTGTGTTAATTCAGCAACTGAATACTTCCTGGGTCCTGCCCCCCTTCCAAAATCCTCTTCAAAAACATGATCTTCCTCTACACTTCCTTTCTTCCACAAGCCAATTGAAATCAAACCCAACCCACCATTTTAAGTAGGATGCACATGTAATAAGTGTTAAATGAAGGGGTGAGTATAATTTGCTCTTTGGGTTTTAATTCCTACCATTAAGAGTTTCAATTGAATAATGACGTGACAGTCAAGTTTTAATTATTTTATAATATCTTTGGTGGTTACATTTTCTGGTGATTAAAAATGGTCAAAAATTGTCAAGGCGTATGTATTGAATCATTTATTGGCTGTTAAAACCGCTAGGAATTACATCCCTAAGGTTTTTAATGTATTAGCGGATTAAATATCTATCATAATCATCACAAAACCTAATTTCCTGGGTTTTAATACCACGAAGTGGTTGTATACGCAATTTATTGAGGACCAGGACTTTCTCTTTACGGCAGCCCTTTGGTGGATTTGGCTTTGGAGTAACAACAGAATCTTTCAGGAGGAGAAATGCATATTCACTATGTTATTTCCAACATCTTCTGGTTTAGAGCTGACCTTTCCCAGTCAACAGCCCCTTAGGAGAACGATTCTCATGGTCCTCTTAGGTTCCCCCCCTTTCCTCACATCTCCAAGATCAATGTGGATCAGGGGGTGTCATCAGAGATAGTTCTGGTAATTGGCTGGCAGGTTTCTATGCATATGATGGCACTGGGGATGTTGTTGATATGTTGCTAGCATATAGTAGATTTTAGGATAAAAGAATCAATAAATCAATCATGAATTATCAATAAATGCTAGTATAGGTAGAAGTTTTCATCATTATTATCTTTATCACTTATTCAATGCATTTTTGATATTAGGAACCAAGAAAAGAAGCAAATTCAAGAAGGCAATGGTTCTGGAACCTGGTGTCATTTGCGCCACACATGGAATTAAGGCAATTTTCTCTGGATTCTCGTGCTATCCGCGCCAAGATTGGCGCGATCCACGTGAAAAAAATTAAAATTGAGTAAATTTCCCTGTCATCTCACGCGACTGGCGTGAGATGTGGCGCCATTAGCGCCAGCGTCACGTGATTTCAATATACAGCTTTCTGTTGCACGAGTGGAGGGGGTTTTGGAGAGAATTGATGACCTAATTATAAATAGAGGCTGAGAAGACTAAAAGAGGGGACCCAAGGAGAAACAACAGAAGAATAGAGAAGAAGGCACCTTTGGGATTGAAAGAAGCTAGGTCAAAGAAGATTAAATCAAGATTGAAGGAGTTTACACTTCTTCTTTTCCTTTGAGATTCTTGGTCTAGGTATATTTTGTTTATATACTCAAGGTCAGACATGAATATGTCTGACTAATTCTTCTTTGTAGTTAAGGTCACCATCCCAATGTGAACTTCTTTGATACTAGATTGAATTCTATGATTCTTTTATGCTAAATTATTTTGTTTCACCTTGCGTTGTATGAATTATATATCTTTATTGAAATTGATCACTTTGATAAAGTTCTGAGGATTAGGGTTCACAATAGGAATATCGGAGCTTTAATTTCTGACAAAGGTGGAATAACAATTGATACATCACTTAGGGATAGGGATGTATGATTGCAAATTACCATATGTATTTTCTTAATGCTTAATTTATGAGGAATCATTAAGGAATTAAGGTTTTGATTAGATTAAAGGGTTAAAATCATTAAGGAATTAAAATTTAATTAGTTTAGCAGAACAATACATTATCTGAATAATTAGTATAATTGAATGTAGTTATCAATCTAATTAGGTAAGTTGTGATCAAATGGTGTGTGCGTCTTGGATACAATTCTTTTTCAAAATTTTCCAAAAATCCAAATATTACTGTTTTTAATTTCATATTAATTCTTAAATTTATTATTCAGTTTCATCACATCAAAATATTAAAACTCAATCTTATCAACTTTTCTTTATCCAATTTAAAGATAATAGTTGTGATAAATGGTGAATCAATCCCTGTGGATACGATACTCTACTTATCAATTTATTACTTCGAACGATCGGTACACTTGTCGAAATCGCAACAGTTGTTAAGGCTGAGATTATGGGTTTACGTCATGGCTTGTAGTTGTGGTGGGATTTGGGCTTAAGGAATATCATTTGAGTCTGATAAGAGCATCTCCAACGCAGGTGCTTCCACGATTTCTTAACTTGAAGAACCGGTTCCTTGAAAATACTATTCACTGGAGCGTGCTTGCGTGGCAGAACCTGTTGCGAAATCGGCAAGTATACCGTTCGTTCAAGTAATAAAGATGATAAGTAAAGATATCGTCCCACGAGGATTGTTATGCCAATTAAATTGTAATTCGTATCGTTAAGTTGGATGACAAATACTGAAGTAAAGTTTGGTTTTGTGTGTGTGTAACGTTTGAATTTAAACTAAGCTATGAACATTAATTGCGTATGAATGAGTAAATTGATGTTAAAACGATATGCGACGATAGTAGCTAGGGCAACCTACACTCAATGTTTCCTTCCAATGGATCCGTATTGTTTACTACATTCGATTATCCAAGTTATTTAGCAATGTGCTTCTATGACATATTAGTTATTCCCTAATTCCTTAGGTAAATAACCCTTTAACCCATGAACAAGCCCTAATCCCTTAGTGACCTTCCTAGGGTTAAGCATTAAGCAACACATTAGAATAAGCTACAAGCATACATTTCTATCCCTAGATAATGTAAAGCAAGTCACTACACTTAGTTCCAAGACTAAAGTCCCAACATTCCTATTGTGAACCCTAACTCTTTTACCTTCAATAGATTGATCAAGTCTAAGAAAGAGATATAGACATTCAATGCAAAGTGTAGTAAAATAACATTAGATAAATGAATAAAAGCATTCAATACATCCCAATGGAAGTTACATTAAGTGTTTGGCCCTAACTACAAAATAAAACTAGCCAAACCTAATCATGGCTGGCCTTGAGCTAACAAAATGAGGCATGCCCAGCTGAAGAAAAAGGAAGAAGAAGATGGAGATGGGTCTCCACTTGAACCTTCAACTCCCAAGCCCTAGCTAAGCTTGCCCAAGCTTCTAAACCCTTGAAAATGTGATTTCTGAAGTGTAGGAACGTGCATTCAATGTTGGAGTAGAGGTGTTTAGAAGGGAAGGTCAAAATACAATTCTGTCCCTTAACAGCATTTAAAATAACACGTTCTGCAGATTCCCACGCCTGGGGCGTGGCATTTCAGAGAGATCTTCAGATGGAGACAACTTCCCACGCTGGAGGCGTGGATGTCCACGCTTGGGGCGTGGAATTCCAGAGAGAACTGCACTTGGAGATGGCTTCCCACGCTTGAGGCGTGGGGTTCCACGCTTGAGGCGTGGATACCTCTGCTTCTTCAATGTCTTGAATTATGCTTCTTCCTGCTATAAATATGTTCAAATTAGCACAACGCATGGAAAGAAGGCATTCATCAACATTTAACATAATTCTATGCAATTCTAAGCTGTTTGTTGATGATTTTTGGCTCTTAGAAGCTTGGAAAAGACTATAGCTAGGCGCATATCAAAACCGATTCTTGAAGGAAGAGGAAAGTTGCTTATATAAGGAACCGATTCTTAACAATATAATAATAATATTCAAGCTCAACCACTCGGAAAAGGAAAAGGGAAAAGCACAACTATCTGTTTGGCGCGAGGAAATGTCACGACGGCGACGGTGGTGGTCGGAGAAGACGCACACAAGGAAGCTCCGCGACGGCGACAGTGGTGGTCGGAGAAGACGGTGCACGCGAGGAAGTTCCGCGATAGCAACGGCCCTAGCGCGAGGAAGCTCCACGACGGTGACGACCCTCGGGCAAGGTAGCTCTGCGACGGCATGGCTGGTGGTTGGAGAAGACAGTGCATGCGAGGAATGCTTGGACGGTGCTTGAAGGCAGTTTGAGTGGAGAAAAGAGAAGAGTAGGTGAAGAGCTATTGAAGCTGAAGCTTCTGGATACAATGATTTGTACGCGTAGATGTGAGAATGTAAATAGAAAATGATAATGAATGAAATAAAATAGGCTGACACAAAATTTACATAATATAATTATTGTTTTGAAATATTGATTGATTTGTTAAACGTATTCACACAAAATTAATATTTATAATTATTATTGTTCTTATCAATCTTCAATCTTTATTTATTTGAAAATAAAAATAACAATAATTAGATTTATTTAATTTTTTTGAGATATAAATTTTTTATTTATTTTGATATTATTGTGCTTAATTATTTATTATTATTATGTAAAATTTTATTTTATATTATTACGTATTTCGTTTTATTTATTTTAATTTATATTTATGAAAATTAAAAAATGTTATGTTTTATTAAAAAAATATAAATATGTGAATTTTTTTGAGTTGCTTGTAATTTCTTGCATTGGAGTAAATTAGTGGAAGAGTTTCTTAGGAGAGACATGACACTGTAGAAACAATAAAAAAGTACACCACAAAAAATTGCTTAAGAAACTCAATTGTGTTGGTTGGAGTGGAGATGCTCTAACCTTCCTCTGCTGAACATTTTGCAGGACGATTCTTGCCTCCCTCATCATCCCAATGGGGGTCTTCTTCTTAGCCTCTTGGAGTTTATCCATAGGGATTGGAATGTGTCGATCCAGTTTATTGGTAGAGAAGCCAATTCAACGGCCCATTCTTTGGCGGCATTAGGGGTGCACCAGGGGTCTCCTCTTTGTATTCTGACCTCCCCTCCCCCCTCTCTTGCTAACCTTCTTCGGAAGGATAGCCCCGTGTAGCTTCTTTCAGCTTTTTCCTAGAAGCAAAAAAAAAATTAAAAATTAAAAAATCTATTGTAACATCAACAAATTTGAACCCACAGGAAACCAGAATTGCAAACATCTATCACACTCAAAAAAGTAATCAGCTCCATTTTGAACCCGCTGCTTCATTTTACGAAAAGAAAACATGAATCTCAACACGGGACTTTCACAACATCTACAGATCTACAATGGAGGAGTTGTTTGTGCCGTCGGGGAAAGGGAGATCAATCACGCTGCTTCATATGAGTAACTTCTTCACCAAGGGACATGACTCTTCACATATCTAATTTATTATTATTAAAGTTTAATCCAACAAAATCCCCCCATAAACTTTAAATATTTCTTCCGTCTTTCATCCCCAACATTTTTTTACAATTTTCCAGCAGCAATGTCGGTAATGGCTTTGTGAAAACATCTCCAACTTGATCTCGGCTTGCCACATGAAGTAACTCCACCTTCTTGCCTTTTACTTGATCCGAATGAAGTGGAATCTGATGTCGATATGCTTGCTCCTTTCGTGATTGACCGGGTTCTTAGCTAACTCGATTGCTGACTTATTATCTACTCGGATCTTGGTTGGACTGTCTTACTTTGATGGGATTAAACACACAATTCCCTTCTCCGTTGGGAGCAGCACCTCAACCAACCACAAACACTGGGGAGTCACCAGACTCAACCAACAATAGTTTTACGTGGGAGAAAACCTTCAAAAGGAAAACCCACAGGACCTAGTCCAGAACAATCCACTATTCTCAATAATAATGGTTACAATCACTCTCAACGGCCTTCAGCCGGAGACACTCAACCTCACCAACAACAATGGTGGAAACGCTCTCAACAAGGGTTGCTCTCAACCTCTCGGAGACGCTCTCTCAACAGCCTCATGCTGGAGACACAAACGAGAATCCTCTCCTCTCTTTTCTGGAATTTTGAATCCTCTCTTCCACACTAAGAATATTACTTTTTAAATCGGGCACGTAATAGACAACTCGGATGTGCCCAATTCGTCCATCTTTCTGCAAGAAACAAATCGTACCTCGGCCTTTGACATCAACCTTTGAAGCATCTCCAAACGAAACATGTCTGGCTTCTATTTGTCTTAGATTACTAAACAAATGCTTATGCCCACACATATGATTGTTTCCACCAGTGTCTAGATACCATTCCATCTCGGATCCCTGGTTGACTTCACTTCTAGTCATCATCAGAATTCCTCCATCTCTTACTTTTCCTTCTATAATAAGGTTTGAAGTTTCATTTCTTCTTTCATCTCGGCAATCCTTCGCAAAATGTCCGACTCGACCACAGTTGTAACATCTGTCCGAGTTGCAATCTCTCGAGTAATGTCCATACTTTCCGCATTTAAAACATTCTACATTCGATTGATTTGAATGTCGGCCTCTTCCATGACCTCGGCCTCGCCAATTTTGCTGACTTGATTCAGCCTGCACCTTATTCCTTTCTTCTTGACCTCGGCCTCTACCACTTCGGTCATGTCCACATCCACCTTGGCCACGACCTCTATCTCAGAAATTGTGAGAATAGAGCGCTTTCTCGTCTTTGATTGAAGCTTTTGTCTGAAGTGCTTGCTCCGGTGATTCTTCTTTCTTCTTTTTCTTTCTTTGTTCATGTGCCTCTAAGGAACAACCAAGTTCGTCAACGGTGAGCATTGCTAGGTCCTTTGACTCCTCAATCGCACATACAACATTCTCGAAGTCTTCAGTGAGAGACTTCAGAATTTTCTCCACCACTCTGGCATCGGACAACACCTCTCCATTTCTGTTTAGTTGATTTACCACGGTCTGGACCCAGGTGATGAAACCGGATACCCCTTCTCTTTCCTTCATTTTCATTCCTTCCAACTCTCTACGGAGAGTTTGAAGTCGAACCTGTCTAACTCCTTCGGCTCCCTTGTAGACATTTGCAAGAATGTTCCACGCCTCCTTTGAAGTTGTTGCACCAGCGATCTTCTCAAACCCGGAATCATCAATAGCCCGGAATAACATGTATAACGTCCCTTTGTCTTTCAATCTTGTCTCTTTCAATGTCTTGTTCTGCGCCGCCGTATATCCTGCTGTGGATGTTGGTTCCTCGAAACCACCATGGACAACCTCCCAACTATCATGGGCTCCCAAAAGGGCTTTCATTTGGATACTCCAGTTTTCGTAATTAGCTTTTGTAAGGAGGGGTAGTGGCAGACTACTACTTGGCCGATTCTCCATTTTCTCAAGCTCTAATACCAATTTGTGATATCACAGATCTTCACACACACTGGTGCACTCATACAAACACACAACAATTTCTTTGGTAGAATACTTCTGATGTATTTAGATAATGGTCTACCAAAATCACCCTTTGACCTTTTACATGAGATGCTATTTATAAGTAATACATGACTCTTCACTTGAGTAACTTCTTCACCAAGAGATACGACTCTTCACATGAGTAACTTCTTCACCAAGGAACATGACTCTTCATATGAGTAATTTCTTCACCAAAGAACATGACTCTTCACATATCTAATTTATTATTATTAAAGTTTAATCCAACAGGGATCTGTGGTGGGAGAATTGGAAAAGGAGCTTCAAAGTTAAGCACCTTTATCACTTGTCTTATAGAGGGCCTTGTTTTTCTATCAGGATTAGCACACCAAAGACCAACAACAAGCAAGCATTCCATTTGCTGCACATCAAATTCGCCATGTAGGTTTGGATCTGCGGATGCAAGGAGATTTCTAAATCTATAAAGCTCCCACACCCAATCAACTAATGATACTTGACCCTTTTTCTCTTTATGGTGAAAAATGGCTTTTCTTCCACTAGCCACCTCCAACAAAACAACCCCAAAACTGAACACGTCAGATTCCTTTCTAGCCTTGCCTGTGCTCATATATTCAGGGGCCAAGTAACCCATTGTCCCAGCCATAACGGTGGTATGTGACCCTTTCTCATGATCCACCAGCCTAGCCAAGCCAAAATCCCCAAGCTTAGCGTTGAGTTTGGAGTCCAACATTATGTTGCTTGATTTGATGTCCCTATGAAGCACACATTTTTCCCACTCTTCTTGTAGGTAAAACAATGCCGAGGCCAAGCCAAGAGCTATGTTGTACCTCACATGCCACGGCAAGATACTTTCTCCGCAAAAAAGATGAGAATACAAGCTTCCATTTGGCATGGACTCGTATATCAGAAAGATATCATTCTTCTTGTGGCACCAACCGATGAGTTTCACCAAATTCTTGTGCCGCAATTGGCTAATGATCATCACTTCCGCTACGTATTTCTTCACACCCTGTGTTGAACCCGCTGATATCCTCTTTATAGCAGCATAGGAGTTTGAGTCATTGAAATAACCTTTATAAACACAACCAAAACCACCTTGCCCCAGCTTCTGTGTCTCTTTAAAGTTGTTTGTTGCAGATACCAATTCCGCATAGCTGATATTCTTAGGTCCAATGCCCACTTGAAACTCAGCATCCCTCATCAAATCAGAAGGGGTTTCTGAAGTGACTTCTTCCACTTTTCCTTTATCCTTCTTCCTCCATAGAAAGAGGATCAACACAAACAAACTCACACACCCACCTAAACCAATTCCTACTCCCTCCAACAACATTCTCTTGTTTAACTTGTTTTCCTTCCTTTGATGGCCATTACTTGTTTTATTAAATGACCATGACAGCAAGGAATGTTCCTCAGCTCCATCTCCATCTCCTGTTGCAGCTGATATACCTACAATAACCCACTCTTGTAAGTGGTCTCTCAAATCAATGTGGTAAAGAAGGTGCTTCATTACTCTTCCTCCATCGAGTTCGTATCCCGTGAAAAAAACATTGAGACAATAATCTCCGGAGTTGTACTTAATATTGCACTCATAAGGACCTCCTGAAGAAAAATCTGTATCCCATTTCTCAACTATTTCAGATTGCATAGAGTTGACATTCACACCGACATGTGTATCCGCAGGGTCCCACTGGTTTGAGTAAGTGTCAAACTCCACTGCCACAAATTGATACTCAGTTGGAAGAGGGTTGCTGATATTAACAGGACCAATGCCAAGGCCTCCACACTTTAGTTCATCATCCGCTGCATTCACAATTGCGATATTTGGGTTTGCTAGGAAGAATGTCAAACCGTCTCCACTCTGGTTTGAGGAGATCATGAAGGAAAAGTGGGTAGTGAAGCTTTTTAGTTCATTTGAGGTCCTGTTCCAAAGATGAATAGGTTGTTGAATTGTGACACGCCCAACACTACCAGCGTTGTTTGAGTCCACTGCAAGGTGGATGCCGGAAATCGAAACAGAAACATTTCCTTGCAGGTTTAGCTGTTTTGTATCAGCAGCATTAGAGAAGTTGTACTCGAAAGAAATGGGTTGAGACTGAGGATTTGCAAGAGGGATTATCAAGAGGAACACAAAGGCTCCTCTTGCATAACAAAACCCAAGAATGATTGCATCAAGACCAAAAAGACAATCACAATCCGCCATTGCTGATGAGTATAGTGAATATGAACTTTTGAATGCTATCAGTTGTGTATTTATCTCTTGTTCATATTAATTCTCCATTTATCTCACAATTTCTTCTCCTGATTGTGATTTGTTTAATATAATTACATTAGTTTTGTAGTAATTAAATTGAACCAAAAAGATGTTTTGCCTGCTGTTTCCTGAATATTTCCGTTAACTAACAAGGTCAATTTGTCACTAATAACCGCAACACGCTTCTAGTTCTATGTGAGTATTTAGCCTCATTCTTATTTTGCCTTTATAGATTATCTTACCACGCTATAGTTTGTTTAATATACTAATAGTTACATATGTCTTAATCCACCTAGCTTTTGACGAATGAATGTTCCCATGTACACAGCTCAGCATTCGATAAAAAATGAGCAGGGGTCACAAGGAAATTATATGTCTAGATGTAGTTAATTTTTTCTTATGAGTAATTAAGAGTAAATGAATATGATCCTATATAAGTTCTGTCAAAAAAAATATATTATAAGGTTATTTGAAATGTCTAATAGTGATTACTTTTTGTCTTATTAGAAGTAGTTAATTTGGTCTTGATGATTTAGTCCTGTGTTTTTTATATATAGAATTGGAGGTAGCATTTCTCAATCTAATTTTGATAAAAAAAAAAAAAAAAACCAAGATGACTTAATTTCTTTGCTAAATTGGAGAGCACCAATTTTTCAGCTGATATTGGATTTTTTTCGAGCCATTTTCCTAATCTCATATTAATCTGTCATTTGGAATTCTCTGCAATCAGCAAATTCAGCTGGAAGCAATTCTTGGCAATTTTCAAGATGAATTGATTCATCAATGCCTTTTTTATTCAGCCATTTGCAATCGTAGGAGTTTGTTTTTCCCGCATATATATTTTTTTCCTCATTAAATATTAATGATTTGTACAAATTATTATTGCATAGTTTTATTTAATGAAATAGGATAATTGAAATTGATTTTATATGACCAATATGTAATGCCATGGTTTTATTCAATTGGAATTAGTTTTTTTCTTTTTCGAATATGTGGTCAATATGATTCAATTACTTGGTTTGGTTCAACACATGGTCAATTGGAATTGATCCTCATCTTATTATTATGTGCAAATTTGATAATGCTATTTTGCTAATTTCAATTTATTTTGGTTTGCTTATTTTCTATCCTTTAGGAATATATGTTATTTTTTGGATTTTGAAGTTTATCTTGTTTCATGGAGGTGGAGGGTATGGAAGCTTCTACTTTTAAGGGCATAGAAGATCATGAGACAATTGTTGATCTTGTGCCTAATGATCATATAGAGACTACTTTAAAAAATGATTCAGCACACAAGATTAATGTTGATGTGCATTCTAATCTTCTTTCATGTATTGGAATAGAATTTGACTCCCTTGATGAGGATAAAGAATTCTACTCAACATTTGCTAAGAAATTAAGAGGATTTTGGAATTCAAACTCGATCAACTAGGAAAAAAAAATGTATTCTCATATGTACCAACGAAGGTAGACATATAGTCAAGAGAGATAAGGAAGAAGAGTGCAATACTTGCTTGGAAAAAACTAAGTGTTTAAGAATTGATTGTAAGGCATCTCTATTGTTTTTAAAGCATGGAAGAGAAGTAAATGGGTTGACGTCAAAAGATTTAGTAATGATCATAATCATGTCATGGTTAGCCCTAGGAGTGTGAGCTATCTTCAATGCTATAAAAATGAGTACAACGTTTAAGAGTCTTGTAGAGAAGTTTGTTGAAGAAGAGGTGCCCAAGCAAAGGTTGCCACAATGTTTAAAAGTGGAGAAATGTCTTTTTTCCAACTGGAATTGCTGGAATCATCTAAGAAATCTTAGAAGATCCAAGGAATCTCGACATTGGGGATGCTCAAGTTGTTCTCAACTTTTGTAAGCAAAAGGAAGTTGGGCATACAAACTTTTTTTATGCAATACAATGTGATGATGAAGATAGAATGATAATTTTTTTTTGGGTAGATGCAAGAGCTAGATTGGCCTATAAAAAAATTGGAGATGTTACATTTGATACAATGTATAAAACCAAAATAAGTACAATATGTCATTTACACCCTTTACTGAGTTGAATCATCATTGTCAATCTATCTTATTTGGTCGTGCGCTTGTGCTTTATTGCAGGATGAAACTATGAAGTCTTTTGAATGGCTATTTCAAACTGGGCTTGAGGCAATGAATGGAAAAAGTCATATCTCAATAATAACATATCAAGACTTAGCAATGAAAGCTGTCACAGCCAAGGTATTTTCACATATTCATCATCGATTATGCTTGTGGTAAATTATGAGAAAAAAAATCCTGAAAAGCTTTCACATATACCATAAAAAAAAAAAAAAAAAAAACAGTTTTCAAGCGTGAATTGAAGTTGTGCATTCATGGTTGACCATCTCATGCAAGGTATCTAATTTTTACGACTCTTGAGACTCCTTTTTATTATTTTCTCTATTCTTCAGCCTAAATGGATTTCTATACATGTTGAATATTAAAAGCTTCTATTGATTCTCTTTTGTTTAATTTAAGAAGGAAATTGTCATATCAATAATTGTTTAATTCAAATTTTACCCCTGTGAAAAGTATTATGCCAACAAATATATCATGCACTATTGTCTTAACTCTGGACTTCCTTACTTATACTTTGATTAGATGGTCAACCCCCCTTAGTGTTTACAGAATTACATTAGTGTAGGCTACTTGAAAACACTTAAAGGACAAATTCACAAAAAAAAAAAAAAAAAGTAATACGTATGTGAAGTTAATAAATTATATGTTTATAGATGGTTAACTTGCAAACCAATTGACTTGCAGCCTGTAAGAAGCAACTCATTTGTTATTGGACACTGGAGAGAAATAGGCTTGAACTGGGATCTGTTGTGGGAGAATTGGCAAAGAAGCTTCAAAGTTAATCACATTAATCACTTGCCTCATAGAAGGTCTTGATGCCCAATCTGGATTTGCACACCAAAGACCAACAACCAACAAGCATTCCATTTGCTGCAAATCAAATTCCCCAAATAGGTTAGCATCGGCGGCTTCAATGAGATTTCTCAATCCATAGAGCTCCCACGCCCACTCAGCTACTGATACTTCACCCTCCATGTGTTTGTGGTGAATGGCTTTTCTTCCGGTAGCTATCTCCAACAAAACAACCCCAAAACTGAATATGTCGGACTCCTTTCGAGCCTTCCCTGTGTTCATGTATTCAGGGGCAAGGTAACCCATGGTCCCAGCCACATCTGTGCTTTCTGACCCTTTATCATGATCCACCAGCCTAGCCAGGCCAAAATCCCCAAGCTTAGGGTTGAACTTGGAGTCCAACATGATGTTGCTTGATTTGATGTCCCTATGAAGCACACATTTTTCCCACTCTTCTTGTAGGTAAAGCAATGCCGAGGCCAGGCCCAGAGCAATGTTGTACCTCACCGGCCATGATAAGATGCTTTCTCCATGAAAAAGGTGAGAATCTAAGCTGCCATTTTCCATGTACTCGTATATCAGGAGGAAATCATTCTTCTTATGGCACCAACCAGTGAGTTTCACCAAATTCCTGTGCCGCAATTGGCCAATGATCATCACTTCAGCTGTGTATTCTTCGACACCCTGTCTCGAATTCGCTGATATCCTCTTTATAGCAGCATAGGTGTTTGAGTCTTTGAAATAACCTTTATAAACACCACCAAAACCACCTTGCCCAAGCTTCTGTGTCTCTTCAAAGTTGTTGGTTGCAGTTGCCAATTCACAATAACTAATCTTCTTAGGTCCAGTCCTCATTTGTAATTCATCAATCCTCTTCACTGGTTCTTTTCCCTTGGTCATCCTCCTGAATAAAATGTACACCAAGCCTAACAAACTCAAAAACAAACATGCACCAATTCCAATTCCCACCAACAATATTGTGTTGATTAACTTGCTTTCCTTCTCCAGATCGACCTTACTTGGTGGGGTTGCACTAAATGACCATGACAGCAGGGTATGTTCCTGATAAAATATTCCTGTTGCAGCTGATATGCCAACAATAACCGACTCTGGTAATTTCTCTGTGATATTAACTTGGTATGAAAGGTTCTGTATAATCTGTGTTACATTCTCACCACTGAATTTGTATCCAGTGTAAGAGACATTCAATATATTGCTCCTAGAATTGTATACAATACTACAGTTACAAACTTCCCTTTGCCTAATATTTATCCACCATTTCTCAAGTATTTTAGAGTTCATATCATTGATATTTATACCTACATGTACGCAATCTGGGTCCCAGTGGTTTGAGTAAGTGTCAAACTCCACGGCAATAAATCGATAATCTTTCGGAATATAAAAATCCATTAAGCCAATGCCAAGGCTTCCTCCTCTTAGTTCTAGTTTGTCATTTGTGGATGGCAAATCTGGACTTGCTAGGAAGAATGCCAAACCTTCTCCATATTGGCTCTGATTTGAGTTAACAACAAAGGAAAAGTTGGTAACGAAGTCTTTTGGTTCATTTGAAATGTTGTCCCGAAGATTTATTTGCTTGGGATACATCACTCGCCCTGCAGTCCCTATCAAGATGTTGCTTGGATCCGTTGCGTTCACTGCGAGTTGGATAGCAGAACCTGAGGTAGAAGCATTACCTTCCAGGTTAAGCTGCTTTACATAGGTTGAATTGAAGTTGGGATAATGAAAAGACTGAGTCTGAGCATTTGCAATGGAGATTATTAGGATGAACAAAAATGTTCTCCTAAACAGAAGCCAAAAATGCCATCCACAACCAGCCATTACTAAGTGAGAGTTGAGTTTGATCTTTGAAGCAATCATGAAACAAATATAATTAAATCACACTTTGTAATTTGTGTGCTTAATTTATATATATATATATATATATATATGAAAAGGTTAGCTATATTTGTTTCAACCCTCGACATTGTGATGAATCCTATGAGCACACACAACTCGTGATGCATAAATAATTAGCAGGGATCACAACAACCGTATTGTGCTGTGGCTGCCAGTGCAGGTGAAACGGTGACATTCGGAGTTTTAGAATGTTGCGGTTAATTACATACAAACTTGGCTGTGCTAGATAGCGGAGATATTCATGAAACAAAAGGCATATGCATTGTTGATTTATTTATAAAATCATTAAAATGGTTTAACTTCTATTAGAAATAAGGAGGAGCAGTTTGATAAAGACATTGCACTACTATATTTAAATATGAGCTTTTCGATAGTATGTTCCTAGATGTTGGAACTAATAAGCGCTCCTTCTGTCTTATTTGGTTTATGATAAGTTTTGTCACTAAGCGCCTTGGAGAAAACCATGTTACATTAATCCTTGCTTTTGTTCTTTAGATTAAAGACAAGTTTCATGATGGTCCCAACTTAAAGATCATGTTAGAATTTTAACGATTGAGCTTTTATTGATTGGTTAGGTTTTTGTAACTTTTATTTTTATTTTTCTTATAAATTGATTGAATGGTCAATTCGATGTTTTCCCTGCTTCTCCCAAAGAGCATCTTCATTGGTAATCCCTCCAAGTGCTTTATCCTCTAGTTCTGTCCTTGTATCAAAAGAGTTTGCTCCCAACTCCCAAGTCAGGTTAAGAAGCTATTGAGGCCTAAGAGCGTAGGTGTTTGAGATAAAGGTGAACTTGATTTTCAACACTCGTTGAGACAGTGGATGAAAAACACCATTGCACACTAAAGGAATATTAAAGAAGGAAATGAGCATGAACAGAGGTGGAGGTCAAGGTCTCCAATGAACTGAAGAAAAATATTTTTATATACAAAGCCAACATACTCCTAGAACCTTAGGTGACATGATCTCTTGCTTCGCGGATAACAAAATTTGATAGTGGAACTATGTGTGTGTTTCGTTTATAGGTTTCATGACTTTCAATGCACGCCAACAGAAAATAAGATGTGTCTTGTTGGATTGGGTTGAATGGATGTTTGGGCACTTTCAACGTTTAAACAAACATACTTTAAGAGGATGGTCTTCAATTAGTATTTTACAGAACATAGTTTCCTTAATTTTTTGAAAACATAAGGGAAGGAAAGAAGTGATTCTTTAAAAAGGCACATCCTTTCACGAAAAAACACATAATCACATGTGTGCCATCAGGGTCCCAGTTGTTTGGGTAAGTGTCAAACTCTACCGCTACAAATTGATAATCTGTCTCGAGAAGATTTCAGTCACCATCCACAAGGCCTATGCCATTGCCAAGGGCTCCTCCTCTTAGCTTTTCATCGTCTGCAGTGGCAGATTTGGGCTTGCTAGGAAGAATGACAAACCATCTCCATAGAGACTACTCTGATTTGAGGAAAAAACAAAGGAAAAGTTGGTAGTGAAGTCTTTTGGTTCATTTGAACTATCATCCCAAAGATTTATTTGTTCTGGATATGTGACTCTTCCTACTGTCCCATTATCGTTTCGGTTCATTGCGTTCATTGTCAGTTGGATAGCAGAACCTGAGGAAGAAGCATTTCCTTCTAGCTTTAGTTGCTTTACATAAGTTGAATTGAAGTTGGGGTAATCAAAAAACTGAGGCTGAGCATTTGCAATTGAGACTATTAGGATGAAAAAAATGGTTCTCCTAAACAGAAGACAACCAGCCATTGCTAAGTGAGAGTTTAGTTTGATCTTTGAAGGCTAATACACTTTGGTTTACATGTATTTATTTATCTCATATTCTTATGTGTCATTTGTCAAACTTTGTTCCTTTGTAATTTGAGTGATTTATATTTGTCTCAACCCTCAACATTGTGGTGAATATTCCCACGAACGCACACAACTCTCGATGCATAAAAAACGGGCAAGTGAAGATGGCAATATTTGCAGTTACATAATGATGTAAGTAATTACGTATACAAAATTGGCTGTGCGTGTTAGCGGAAATATTCATGAAACAAAGGCATATATGTTTTTTTTATATATATAAAATGGTTTGACATCTAATGGAAATAAGGAAGAAAAGTCTCAAGGTTTGAATCTCTGATCTGAAATATGTGCTGATTGTACTCACATCTAATACTGACACCGACCGATCTTGATCAGCTGTGTGAAAAAGAAGTTTGAATTATCTAGAAGAAAAAAAGAATAAAAAGCTTGATTGAGACGTTGCATAAATTTAATGATGTTGCATAAATTTAATGAGTATTTTTTGTCAGTATTTTCTTAGAAGTTATAATAACAAGTGATCCCACCGTCTTTATAGATTGATGATATGTTTTGTCACAGGTAAGCCAGGGCCGTGTTGAGAACCCTCTCTATGTGGCAAATGAAAATTGTTTTGATATTTTCATAAGAGATCAAAGAAGTCATTTTCTAAAATAAAAATTGTTAGTAAACATGCATTTAATTATTTTCATAATACAAAAGTACAAAACTCCTATGTGGCTACAGTTGTATAGCCACTAGAATTAGTGATGACATTAGCGACCAAAGTGCACCTAGAAGATATTTGTTCACTGTAAATGAGACTAAGCATTCCCTCTGAACTAATTAAGAAATAGAAAATGTACTTGCCATAGTTGCTTAGTCCTTGTTGCCTCAAAGCCTGTCTATCTCGCATTTTGTTAGCTACTGAAATAGTTGTATACTTTTATTGTTTAAACTTGTCCCGAAGGAGCAAAATTTTGCATTTATCACATAATCACTTCGAATTGATGAGCACAGTCAGCTATAGTAATATATTAGTGTTAAGAGTTCACTACTAAAACGTTTACTTGTATACATCTGTGCCTATCTCTATCACTAACTTCTACCCCAAAAGGAAGATGAAACTGAAGAAAAAAGTGATTTTATTGTTGGAGAAAGATAGGTTGGCACAGGCATCATTTCAGGGAGAATAGGTAAAGCAGACTCAAATTTAAGCACCTGAATCACTTGCCTTATAGATGGTCTGAATGAATAATCTGGATGAACACACCAAAGGCCAACAATCACTAAACGTTCCATTTGGTTCTCATCAAGTTCTCCACATAACTTAGGGTCAGCTGCTTCAAGGAACCTTCCCAATCCATAGAGCTTCCAAACCCACTCAACTACAGTTATTTGACCCTCCTCAGCTTCTAGTTCAACAGGTTTTCTTCCACTGGCTATCTCCAATAACACAACCACACAGCTGTATATATCAAATTCCTTTGTAGCCTTTCCTGAAGTGAAATATTCAGGCGCAATATAGCCCCTCGTCCCGGCTATACGCGTGGTTTGTGACCCTTTCTCATGATCCACCAGCATAGCCAAACCAAAATCACCAAGTTTAGCATTGAAACATGAATCCAACATAATGTTGCTTGATTTAATATCCCTGTGAATCACACACTGCTCCCACTCTTCTTGTAGGTAAAGCAATGCTGAAGCCAAGCCCAAAGCTATGTTATACCTCACTGTCCATGTTAAGAAGCTTTTCACACCGTATAGATGAGAATCTAAGCTTCCATTTGGCATGAACTCATATATGAGGAGAAAGTCATTCTTCCTATGACACTTGTATGTCTCAATTGGCTTATGACCTTCACTTCAGTCACATATTCCTTCATTCCCTGTCTAGACTCTTTTGATATCCTCTTGATAGCAACATAGGACTTTAAGTCTTTCAAGTAACCTTTATACACACCACCAAAACCTCCTTGCCCCAGCTTCTCTGCAAATTTGTTTGTAGCACTTACTAGCTCATTATAGCAAAAGCTCTTAGGTCCAGTGCACTTTGGGAATTCGTCAGCCATGTTGAGATCAAAAACTAACTCTTCTTTTTTCTCTCTACTCCTTTTCCACAATAAAGCACAAACCAGCCCTAAAAGACACAGAACCAAGCCTACACCAATTCCAAGCCCCACCCACTATCCTATCTTGTGTTCATTTTCAGAAGCAGGATTGGAAGCTGGTGCTGCTGCTACTGGTTTTATCTCATTTATGTTCTCATCACTTTGCAGACTTGAATTAAATGACCATGATCTCAGTGTATGCACCTCATACAGTTTTCCAGTTGCGGCCGAGAAACCAAGAATAACCTTCCACGGCAAGTAATCTCTCAAATCAACCTTGTAAGATATGTATTCCTCAACTGGTTTACTAACATTATTGTACGTAGTGAGCGAAACGCTCAAATTAAGAGTGCTTGAGTTGTACTCAATGCTGCAATTATAAACATTCCATATTTGAATATCTGTCAACCATTGCTTAGTTATGTTAGACCTCAAAGAGTTGAAATTTAGACCTACATGAGTGCCACCTTGAGGGTCCCATTTATTGTGGAAGGTGTCAAACTCCACTGCTATAAATGGTTGAGTTGAATTCAGCACTTGTTTGCCATCCACAAGGCCAAGACCACCTCCTTCTCTAATATTCTTCAGAAGTGGGAGATTAGGATCAGCAAGGAAGAATGCCATTCCATCTCCATAGTAACTCTTCTCTGAAAAAACAAAGGAAAATTTAGTAGTAAAATCAGCAAGCTTTCCAGTGTTCATATCCCAGAGGAGCATTTGCTTATAACTTGTGACTCTCCCAACACTGTAATAGTTATTTTGGTCCATGGTGTTGGATGTGACTTGGATGGCTCCTTTTAGAATAGAAGCATCACCTACCCATTCTACACCACCATTCTTAAAGTTGGGGTAATCAAATGATAGTGAGTTTGCAGGACGGATTATTTGGAGGATGAAAATGGTTCTTGTTGCATAACAGAAAAGAAGAGTTGGATTTTGAAGACTATTATGCCACCAAGCCATCTATAAGTGAGGAAATGCTAGTTCAATATTTTGTGTTGGAAGTTGGAACACTTTCATATATGGAAGACTTAACATTGAAGGTGCAAGATTGAATTTCATGTTTTTATGTATCTGATTATATTTTTCCTTATTTAATTGAATTCCAAGATGGTAATTCCATTTTAGATTTTATACTTGTCTTAATCCCTGTAAGTTCCATCACTGTCTACCTTGCTATATATTGAGCGATAACTACAATATTTTTGTCAATAGTGATAGACGTGACTTAGCTATATAGATATTCCATACAGGAACATGAAATTCTTGTAACCCCGTTGAAAGTCATGAAGTTGAAATTTATGCATCTTATAACTTTTATCTTTTTGTTTTTGTTTTTTGTTTTGTGTGATTCTGGGATTATAGGATGGTCTTCATTCTTGAAAGTTTGTATATTCTTCAAATTTGGCCGGCATTGTTGTAAATAGCTGTGAAATACAAAACTGAGTCAAACATTACTTGGGGTCTTAACCATCAAAGGAAGAACACTTCCTTTTAACTTTATATTAGTGTTAATTAAATGGATATATCTAATAATAAGATAAAGCGCAAAGTTGATCGTCAATTTAAAATTAAACGGAATTGTTATTTAGCATTTAACCTTATTTGACGGATAAAGCTATTGTTGATTTGTTGTTGTATTGCTATTTAGCCTTTAGGATTTTTTACGGCAAATGACCGGCTTATCCAAGATTATATACTTCTACATTAGTGAAATCTCTTGCAATGGTACTTCTGGAGTTCTGGTAACATTTCAATGATGAGTTTGGCAGATTTTAAAAAAAAATCGTGAAATCTCTTGCAAGGCAACTCAAGTCTGAAGGGTTGTAAATAGGGTCGAAAAATTTGTAGAGAATCTAATGAAACAAAATAAAAACTGCAAGATAACACTGTTTAATCACATAAACCAAGTGTATGTTAAGAGAGTATAATTCAATTAGTTGAAAATAAGTAAATTGTTATAAAAAAATTTGTACCTATATTTGATTCCTACAAGCATATGTAAAAAATAGTGTATGGTGGGCTGAACGAAAGTGAGATCATCTTTATGATAAAAGGTAAGGCCCAACCCATTGGAGAGAATAGACTGGGCAATCATAAAGACACTGTTACAAAGGTATTTTTACTACTGGGAATTATCTAAAAGACTATCACTAAAAGCTAAAAAGACTAAGGAAAATAAGATAAATTTGATGTTTCATTCATTGATTATAATAGGTAAAGATAAGTACATTTACGCAATCCTAAAAATGTCAATTAATGAAAAATAATTATCCAATTTCAACATCATATTATTTAGGTATTTATTTTCTGCATTCTCACTATTAAATTCAGCATCTCCTATTGTATTTTGGAAAGTCCATTCCAGAATACGAATTTACACTTAAATGGACATTCTGAAATACAAAGAGAGATGTAAGATACAAATAAAAAAGTGTAATATTCAAATTTCTATTATTTATAATTATAAAATACATAATTAATCCCATCTATATAAACCTTACCCCATTTAGTTTTGGGCCTACAGCCCATCCTATCAGACACTGGCTTTTGGATCTGACAGTTTCGAATTCTGGAGTATGAATGGGCACCAAATTCATCTTCATTTAACTTTCTATCACACATACACTACCTACCTATCTTCACGTATAGAAA
The DNA here is from genome assembly GCA_007407185.1 of Glycine tomentella. Lineage (NCBI taxonomy): Eukaryota > Viridiplantae > Streptophyta > Magnoliopsida > Fabales > Fabaceae > Glycine > Glycine tomentella. The sequence continues at coordinate 2,013,092 of PYAF01001714.1, read as the reverse complement.
TACTGTGAATATTGATTGTGACTTTTGGCTTCTTTTATTTTCCGAGCTAATATGTGCGTTTTGTGCCAAAATAACAATTTGTGCATTTTGAATACCGATTTTACCAACCATTTAGAGCAATGGTTATATAAATATAAAATACCCTAAAGACGTAGTTTACTTTTCTAAAACAAGTAGCAGTAGAAGTTAACAAATCCTTATGGCTTTTTGAGGGAATTTATTTTATTTTTATTTTTTATTTGGGAAAATCCTTTTATGGTGACTACTGCCGATGCAGACTATATACACATTAAGTATTTATAATAGTGTACTCTAAGAATAACTTTAATGGAGGATCATAGAAAAGGATCTTCACCTAAGATCTCTCTTTTTCAAGATCCATCACTAAAGAGGAAATACAGATCTCCACATGGAGATCTGATTCTTTCTCAAAAATCTTAAAGATCTGCACAAAGTTCAAAAAATTATTTTTTATGTGACAAGACAAAAAAAATTAAAAATAAATAAATAAAATAAAATTAAAAATTAAAATTAATTACTTAAAATTAATTATATATTTTATTAATATTCATATATATTTTTCATGCTTTATTAATTAAAATTAATTACTTAATTAATTTAATTAAATTTGAAATATTTAAAATAGAATTCATGTAGGACTCATTAAAATTATTTAAGATCTTAATTTGGAATATACCAATAAAGAAAAAAATGTCACATATCTTAAGAGATCTTCAATCCTATATAACACTATTGAGTCCACAAAAAATAATTTAAGATCTCAACTTGAAATCTATCACTACTAAAGATATGCTCTAAGAAATTAAAGATACTCTAAAAAGTAATACTTTCAAATATTAAAAGTCACTGCCATACATTTCAGTCACATATATATACTATATAAAGAAAAAATTCCTGTTAATTAGTTATTCTGATTTAGTATAGCCCAGAAGGAAGAAGAAAACTTGTGAAATTTTGCATTTATTGACGGAAGAAGAAAGAACGCCACAGGCATCCACGTACTCAGCTAGCTCAAATTTCCATATAATTAAAAATTATTCTTATAAAAACACTAAGCTACGATTTCTTCTTAATTAAAACCATATCTCGTGTAAAAAAACCATTGAAAATCTAGTAAATAAGGAGAAATTCATCTGATCGAAGATCTTTTAGACCTTGAACTTGAAGTCAACTCAATAAGATATATATGATCTATTTTTTTCATGGATCTCAATAAACTTTGAGATTAGTACACAACGAATTGAAGGAAGTTCATTCCTATTTCTTATTTATAGCCCCCGAACTTTTCTCCATTTCAATGGGAGCTTGAGACTGATCGAGCCTCCAACTTGGAATTGAAGATATTCATTATTATTACACAGACAGGAATACTTTGACTAACACGTGCATAAGCTCAGAAAAACGTAGACAGTGGGCACATTCACGCCCCAGAAGTAGCTTCTCTACTTTATGATAAATCTTCATCATGATTTGAGGCACATATAACTTGGCTGGCCATCTAATCGAAAATAATGTTATCGATATCATCACATTTTTTTTTATTAAGAAAAAGGGTAACTAATTGAAACTGCAACCTAGAGATTTTCTTGGTTCAGAAAATGGCCGCGCTTGAAAATCTTAGAATTTACGCAAATCTTACTGTGTTTGAAAATCTGAGATTAGCACGCTTTAGAGAAAACAAAGCTGTGAGTTAGAGTTCGGTTAAAGGTCCTAGATTCATGATAACAACATTTTAATTTTAACTAAACTATGAATAGTCAACAATATTTGTGGACCTACTTTCGTACTGAAGTGAAATGCAATAAAACAATCTAGTAAATATGTTTCTTGAATTGGTTTGGGACGTGACGTGAAAACTTTTAGACATTCGTGATTTGTTTGTATATATAGAATAGTTTTTTACTGTACATAAAATTGAATATTATATATTAATAAACCTTAAATAATTTGTTTGTTTTAGACATAAAGAATTAAACTTGAATATCTAAAGATTACTAGTTTCTCTACCAAAAAATAAAAAGAATACTAGTTTAGTTAATTTATATTTCTAATCTCCAATTGCTTTTATAAAGATATAGTTATAAGATTTATATGTGTTCTTAATTTTATAATTATGTTCTTAATAGGAAACCATAAAGATATATGTTCTTAAATATTAAAACCAAATAAATATTTAGAAGATATTTGTTTCATATCTTCTAAATATTTTATTGGTTTTAATATTTATAAATTTTAAAACTATTTAAAATAGTTCTATCACTATTTAGATAAGCAAGTGATCACATTAAAGAGCATATTAAGGTGGCATATCTAGATATTAGTCATGTTATCAGTAAGTAATTAATGATCATTGAAATCATTTAAAAAAACTAAAATTTATGAATACTAAAACTACTTTTTAATTTAATTATAAAAGGATTAGAATTAAATTTAGTCATGTTTACATGAATTAAAAATATATTTTACTCAAATTATAATTTATTTTTTGGTAGAGAAACT
>PYAF01001714.1:1988340-2010472 GCA_007407185.1 Glycine tomentella | reverse complement strand
GATATTAGTCATGTTATCAGTAAGTAATTAATGATCATTGAAATCATTTAAAAAAACTAAAATTTATGAATACTAAAACTACTTTTTAATTTAATTATAAAAGGATTAGAATTAAATTTAGTCATGTTTACATGAATTAAAAATATATTTTACTCAAATTATAATTTATTTATTCTGTGTTTTAACATCAAATGTCAATTAAATATTGTATTAATTAAGTCATACGTATAGGATGATGATTCAAATTAGTTCTCTACATCACAGTTTCCTTTTGCCCTAATAAAATGATTAATAACTAATAAAACATACATATAATGATGTATTGATATTACTACATTTTACCCAATAAACAAACTAATTAAATGTCTTCTCCTAGATTAGTATGGTCCATATGTGTAGTATATATATAACTTTGCGTGCCAGTGGGATGTTAAGATTAATAAAAATATTTAACAGCAGTCAAAATCATGTTAGCATTTATCAATTAATTAATGATTAAAAAGCTTATCAAATGGCACCAACAACAAACGGACCGTAGTATTTTAAGGGCCATTTCCAATGTTATAATAATAATAATAATAAATTGACTAACTATACCCATCATTTGCTGATGATTGACACTTGGCTAGGGTCTTAGCTGGAGACATAAAACCCAAAGCTTTGTTTAGTCGCAGTCCTTATAAGTACAGAGATTCAGGTATAAGTTGAACCGAAGTACCCCATTAATGGTCGTTTAATTTAAGGAAACAAACCTATCTTTACTGGAAAAAATAAATCTTTTTCACGTGGGTAAGGCCAACGAGAAGTTGTAAGTTCCGGAAAAATCGTACCTCAATTACTCACTCCAATATAGAATATAGGCAATTTAGTATTGGTATGCACTATTAACCAGGTATTCGTGTTTGAATATATAATAGTAATTGTTGTGAGTGCCATATATAAAGGTGAACCAATTCTCTGAAACCCTATTGTATTTTAATAGTATACCCTACTGTACGGAATATTCCCGCTGGCCGCTGCCATGAGCTCGATGAAGGGCATGCACAGGCATTATTAGTCACGCATATGGTGGATTATACTCAAGTGATCTACCGGTGCAACATTGTTTATAACCATGGATGTAATGGATAAAAAGAATGTTAATAACACTTTTTAACACTATATTGTTTATGCATTCTTTTTTATGATTGAAATTTGAAAATGGAAGTTACCAAATAAGATATGAAATCTATGTATTCAATGAGATTCACATTATTTCACTTGATAGATAAGAGAGAATATCTAAAAAAACGTGTGTTTAACATTTTTCTAATTAATGAATATATATTTGATTATTGTTAATAAATACTAACAACTTCAAGAAGGTCATGTATTTTTTTCACAAAATCTAATTTGCAACGACAGACAAACTGCTTTTGTATAATAATTTAATTCTTTATAATTATGAAAATGATAAGAAAAGAAAATGTTAGATAAAATACATAACATGATTAGAAATCATCATATGTCACTACCAAACACATGAATTAACTATTACAGGATCAAGGTTGTTCAATTTTAACTTTAATTAGATATTTCAAGTTCAAAGTTTGGGTGTGTGTCTTAAATGCTTATATGCATAGTTTTGTAGTTTATAATAGTCCTAATTGACTCAAGTATTGTCGATGAAGGATAGTGGGATACATGTGATTTATTATATAAAAATATCATAGATTGAAATGAATCAATTATGAGAAAAAATTGGATTCAGTTTGATAATAAAAATGGTCAAGTTAGATTAGGTCATATTTGGGACAATTTTATATGTCAACCCAATCACATTAAATTAGCTATTCATTGAATTTACTATTAAAATATTCAAAAATAAGAATTAAGTTATAAATTATAAAATTGAAAGAAAAAAATTATCTCAAAAGTTAGAATTATTATATATAACACATTAATTTACTAAATCACATAAGTATATAATTTTTCGGGTAAATAGTCATTTTCATCCCTGAATGTATAAAGCACTGACAAATTTGTCCTTGAAAGATGAAAATTCAAATTTTTGTCCCTGAAAGTGAAAAAAGTGTGACAAATATATCCCTCCGTTAACTTTCATTCGTTACCGTTAATATAGGGCCGAATTTGTCAGCTCTTTATCCAAAATATAGTTTAATCATCATATTCTCTCTTTTTTAATCATTGCAAGCATAACATTACAATAAATATTTAAAAATTAGAAAAACAAGCATAAGTTAAAACAATTATAATATGCATAATTTGTTTGTTGTTTTGAAATTTCTATTATAACAACATTAGATAATGACAAAATCAAACTGAGTCTTATTTTTTTTTTGTAAGAATTGATGTAATAACTGTACATTTTAATTTGTTTGAGTCTCATATTTTGGATAAGTATTATCTCATATTTTTGTTTAGAAATTTCTAATATGATAGTACTTTATCAAAAATATGAGACCCAAACAAAAATGCACAGTCATTAAATTAATTCTTACAAAAGAAAATGAGACATAACTTGATTTTTTCATTACCTAATATTGTTATAATAGAAATTTTAGAACAACAAATAAATTATGCTTATTAATCAATATTATGCTTATTATTATGTTTGTTTTACTTATAATACTTACCCAAAATATAAGGCTCGAACAAATTAAAATACACAATCATTAAATTAATCCTTACAAAAAATGAAACTCAACTTGATTTTTTATTATCTAATATTGTTATAATACAAATTTTAGAAACAACAACCAAATTATATTTATTAATCAATATTATGTTTATTATTATGCTTGTTTTAACTTATGCTTGTTTTCCTAATTTTTAAGTGTTTATTGTAATGTTATGTTTGCAATGATTAAAAAAAAGAGAATATGAAGATTAAATTATATTTTGGATAGAGAGCTGACAAATTCATCCATGAATGTGTAGTGCACTGACAAATTCGTCTCTGATATTAACAGTAACGGATGAAAGTTAACGGAGGGATATATTTGTCACACTTTTTTCACTTTCAGGGACAAAAATTTGAATTTTCATCTTTCAAGGACAGATTTGCCAGCGCCCTACACATTCAGGGACGAAAATGACTATTTATCCTAATTTTTCTATTTTTTATGCTGAATATTATTTAAAGTATTTTGTTCAACAACAAAAATATAACAATGTCATGTTGGCTTTTTTATCTGTTTGGTCTCTTTCTTTCACTCATTTAGAGAAGGGAACTAGTGCACTGATTATTTAGCGAAGACAATCAGAACTGGGGTGGTGGTAATTACTCCTTCTTTATTTATCTAACATTACCTCAATTAAGCAACACATTAAAGGAAATAGAAAAAATAAATCATATCGTTTCTTTTTATTTTTTTTCCTCGTGTTACTAGAACACGTAAAAGAAAAAGTGAGTTTTATCCTAAATGGGAAGGTAGATTAATGAATTTGAAATGCTAGGATGATTAAATTAAAAAGTGAATTCCATTTCCAAGACCAACTATGGGAAGAAGAAATTGGAAGGATGGATAATAAATATCAGTACTAATACGTAATCGTACTTTACTAGTCATTAACTATTTCCAATATGGGTAACCTTAATGAATCCGAAACAAGTGATTCCTAGTTTAGATACAGCATGCAAGTGGGTTAGTCTTTGTTGCAGTCTAACAAAAAGTTGCACACTCCATCGGATTCGCACGTGAGATGTCGGATTGATTATTTTCTTGTTTTCTTTAACATTATATATACTCTCAGACTCAGTTGCAGCTGAATATACGACACCCACCTTCATTTGAGTTCCACCTGGAATATGCTCTGTTGGTGAGCTAACTACTATATTAAATATAATTTCCTTTTATTAGGGGGCTTGCTAAACCTACATGTTCAAAATTTAAAAATAAAACATTTATTAAAAATTTGTAATAATAATGTACTGTCAAAAATTTATGATGAAAGCGTATTATTAATATATTTTTCCGGTCTCAGAATATATACAAAATCTGAATTTTAATATAAAAAATCATAACTTTTAAGTCCACGATCAATACCCTTAACTTACTTTTATTTCAATTATGACCTCATTCTTTAATTTTTTTATGTTTCTTTTAAAGTTGCGATATAGAAATTGATCGAAATGTGTAATTAATATTTTTGTTTTATCAAAATTATCATTTGATTTCTTTTGATACTTTTTTTTGTATGCTCAATTAAAACATGGGGTATATATTGGCGTATTTATATTTTATTCTATAGAATGATTTCTTACAGTAATATTTTTTTAGTATAATCTTAAATCATGAATAATTAAAATGTATTGAGAATGTAAAAAAATAGCATTACCATTCAATTTAAATTGCTATGTCAGACAACATTATTGAGTTCAACAATCATAAATTCATATTATAATAATTAGAATGATTTCTAATTAGTTCAAATCGGAAACATGTTTACACTAAACTCTTAAAATATTGATATACTCTTTTAATCCTTAATTATAGAATCATTTTTCACAAATTTATTTATTTTTTATAAGACACTTTTCTAATTTTTAAATGTATTAATTATTATTTTTCTACGTACTCTTATAATTTAATCATTCTATCTCCAAACATTAAAGAAAAACATTTAAATGAATAAAAAGATAAGAAAAAATAATTTTAGAATAATAGTATAAATAATTAATATATTTAATGTGATTAATTATATTAACTAATATTTTTAAGAAATATGAATTAATTGAAAAATCTTAAGAGACGAAAAAAATAATATACCATGAAAAAAAAATGAAAATATTGGACAAATACATCTAAGATATTGGTTGAACCAATAATTTGTAATTGGTTAAATCAATTGGTACGTCTATTTGGAAAAGTTCCCCAACCCGCTCAATATGTTGTTCCACTCACTCAACATGTTGGCTCAACTTACCATCATATAGGTTTGGGATAAGACACAACAACAAAGGCCACCAAGTGTGATTACAATAAATATTCATTGAATGGAAAATTGTTGAGATCGATTTACTCATGGATTATGGAATGTGACTAATGTAATATTATTATAATTATATTGTAATTAATTGTTATTATTATCATATTTTTTATATATAAGTACGTGTAAATTTTTGTTTAATAACGTTATATAACCCAACATATTATTATTAGTATTATATTTGTGTCATTATTATTTTTAGTTTTAAGAAAAAAAATTGTACAACAATTTTTGTAATACTTTTTAAGTATTTTTATATTACATAATTTTATAATGGAACATGATAAAATAAAATAAAAATGAACTTTTTTTTTACTTACAACAGTTTCTAAAATTTTAAAATTAAAACTAAAATTAAGTTTAATTTTTTATAATTTTAAAACTAGAAAGAAAGAAAAACCAGCCGAACTGGACCAAGAAATGAATGAAGTAACAGAAGTTGGCTTCTCCGAGGTCTAAATGATATTTTAAATCCTAGTTCCCCCCCATAATCTTGAATTAAAATTTAATTTTCCAGCATGGCAAGGAGGTTGGTCGACGAAAGCCATGACGACATCCATGCTCAATTTGTGTACGAGGAAGACTTCAATAGAAAATATAAATAATTGTATGAATCGGACTATGATCACTTCCAATAATAATAATAATAATAATAATAGTATAAATAACTCATTATTAGTTGAAAATATAAATTACTGACTTTCAAGTTATTCCATATGTTTAGTTTTGAGTTAAAAAAACCCAAGACTTGAATGAGAAACCTGAAAATCAAAAGTTGTATTGACTAGCTTCTATTGATTAGTATTGGCTTATATGCAATTGACCTAAAACTATAATTAAAGACCTTGGAAAAGTTAATAATTTTGTCATTAATGACAACTTTTATTGGATGGCGATATGAAAAGTCGTTCTTTAATTCATTTTTTCTTCTGCTTTTTAGTTGTTTTGTGAGAAAAATTGTATAAATTTAAAGTAAAAATATAAATTATCGTTCAGTAATTATATTTTTTTTAAAAAAATTATACATGGACATTCTAATTAATATCTAGTGAGAGAAAGATAAAATATATTTATTAACTGTTTATAAAACATGAATGTTGATGTATGATTTATTTTTTTACATGTACTATACTACTGTTTATAAGTTCTTGTTATTAAAATATATATATATATATATATATTATATATATATATATATATATATATATATATAAAATTTATCGTTCAGTTGGGCCCGCACACTCTGAAAGCTCAGCACACTGAACCGTCTTCAGACCTACAAAAACCACTTTTCGCCTTCCCTATAAAGCTCTAAAATAGCAGCATCACTTTCTTCTTCTAGCTCCATCTTCCAGTTATCCTTTTTCGGTCCCATAATTTTCAAGTAAGTTACTAACTAATTTCATTTTTCCTTGTCTGCGGCATTTAATTATTAGTACTGTTCATACCATAATTATATAATATTCTCTTTTTTCCTCATTCATTTATTGTGTTTCTTTCATTTTTTAATTTTTCAATCAATCCTCCAAATTTCTTTCTAATTTGAGAAATCTTTGTGAAAGAACCGTAGCTAGTAATTAAGTTTTGACTTTGTACTAAAAGATGGGGAGAGGAAAGATCGTGATTCGAAGGATTGATAATTTCACTAGCCGGCAAGTGACGTTTTCCAAGAGAAGAAATGGGTTGGTGAAGAAAGCTAGAGAACTATCTATTCTCTGTGATGCAGAAGTTGGATTGATTGTGTTCTCCAGCACTGGCAAGCTTTATGACTATGCAAGCATCAGGTAAGATATTAACTAATATCATATCTTATCTCTTCTTTCTTAGTACACTTTTATTTTCTAGTTGATTTAATTAAATTCACTAGTTTACACCTCTCTCCTTTTTGGGGTGAAAACTCTTCTTTTAGGTGAATAATAATTAATCAACTAAATACACATTTATCCATGATGACTATGAACCTCGTATATATAATTCGAGAGATTGGATGGTGTTCTTCTGCTTGCATTAATCTAAATATTCAGGGATGCGTTTGAAATTAAGGACTATTATTGTGGTATATATTTGAAACATGATAGGAAACCCTCCCAACATGGTGTGTGGGGATACTTTTATCTGGGAATCTATGAATTTTATGAACACTGGAATACTGAAACATTTTCATTTGATACTCTTCAAGAGGCCAGGATACATTTCATTATAAATAAATTAAATCTAAAGATTGTCGCTAAAATTTTAACTTGAAAAATTAATTCAAGAAAACAAGTACTTATTATCTAAATATGGGTTAGTGAGCTGCATGGTATTGCAATCCATTATCTTTTCAACCTGTAATTTGAACCCAACAAGAGTTTCCAATGACATTTTGGTATTTTTCTGACTTTCTAGTAAGTGTAGTGCATGCTCAAAGTCTAACTTATTTATAGTGTAACATGACATTTCTCAGCTAGATTTGAATGTCACTAGTCTCACCCACTGCTCAAAGACAAATCCAAATTTACAGGGAGTTAATTAACTAGTTGGGGGTGTGGGGCTAACCTAAGCTAAAGTTTTTTACGTGTAAAAGCCGCATCCTCCATCTGTACTCATAAGAATTTCTGTTGTTAATTAATTCAATTGAATATTTAGTGCAATTAGCATCATCATTTATAATTCTTTATAGCTCTCATACTTTTTGCTTTACAATCTTAGGATTATAAATGGATATAGTCTATTGTATTTTATACACATTATATATAATATTCATGCATGCATTTCCAACATAAATCCATATAATTCAACATATAATTATCATAGTAATCATACTGTCAACTAAGAAAACAGCTTTTCCTTTCTGTTGTGTGGAGCATAAGGAACTTCTTTTTTTTTTTGGGTGATTTGAGTTTAAGGAACTTGATTATTACCGATCATGTTTTAGTTTTTATTAATTTGTCCGTGCTCTTTCCTTTGTGTCTTTTTCTGTATTCAATTTCAGTCTCAAGCTTCTATTGCTTGTTTTTGTTTCAATTGTTGATCCATGTATCCAATGCAGATTCCCCATGTACATATATGTAGTGTTTCTTGCATTTACAAAAAGATGATCATGTCTCATCTCATTAATATATATGGACTTCTACATTTCTGCAGCATGAAATCTGTTATTGAGCGCTATAACAAGGTCAAAGAGGACCATTATCAGTTAATGAATCCTGCATCAGAAGTCAAGGTAATTGCCCATGTCTCAGTACTCCTCCGTTTATGTTCTAGCTTGATCTCTTGCATTTAGTTATATACGAACTAGACATTCATGACTCCCATAGTTTGTACTTTGCATGTATTGTCAGATTCTAAAAAAAACTTTATCAACTTGAATTTAGCGTCTAAGCCCGACCCATTTTGCTTCCTTTACTATGGAAAATTATACAGCACTAAGTTCAATACGATATACATAGTCCAATGATCGTCACACACTAGTATCCATGACTATGGGAAAGATTATAGCAGTTATAGATACAATAACTTGTAAACCTCAAAACTGTTTAAACCAACTAGACATGAGACTTTTAATTATTAACCTCTTGCATTAATTTAGTTATAGATACCAACTAGACATTCATGACTCCCATAGTTTGCATGTATAGACATATAATATACACAACATTTACTTTTTTATATATAATGATGGTAATGAGAATTGAATCTAAGTATACTCATGCTTCTATTCCAAACTCTCCACTACTGTAAGCTGACCCTAGTAGTTTCCCAAAGGCATTTCCTTGATAAAATAAACAAAAAAAAAAAAAAGAAGAAGAAGAAGAGAGAAGTGTTAATATTAGGGTTAATTAAGTCTAATTTTTCATTTATATTTATTACTCAAAATTAATCTCAAAATCTAAAATATATGAGAGACTAAAAATGAGAAAAATAGAAAATAATTTTGAACAATAAAAATAAATGAACAAAGTTATTAAAACAACTTAAATGCTGACAAAAAATTCAGATATGACTAAAAGTTATTATTTTTTTAGGGATTAAAAATTAAAATTTAAAAAAATTAAGAGATTAAAAGTTTAATTAACCCATAATAATATACTTTTTAATGTTGGTGTCAAATACTTGACGAGTTGTTATAAACCTAGCTAGACCGTTAGATCTATTTGGGGTGTATGTAAGTGGAAAAAGACAATGATAAATAATAATAGATTTAATATGTAATATAATAAAGAAAATGAGATGAAAAAAGAAAATGGGGTATAAGGCTTTTTTTTAACTTGTACAATAACTTAACCTTCAAAGGCTTTGCAGAAATATTTGCATCTTGCTCTTCAGTTGGACAACATTTTATCAACACTTCTTTGTCAACTACAACTCTACAACTCTCAAATTTTATGAAGTAGAATATTCATTCGTTTGGATCACTCAAAAAATAAATTCTTTCTTAGTGCAATGAAAGACTTGTCGTCACAGTATTTTTATGGGAGAACTCTACTTATGATTCATTACTTCGTGAATTCTTCTCAACCATACCGCATGTAGCAAAACAAGTTGCTATATATAATACATCAACTATAGAGTGCAACAACTGGTTAAAGAATTCTCTCATTCCTTGCATATGGCAAGTGCGCAATTCTTTCATGAATTTGTTAAGCAATTCAACTTCAAAAATTGTATCTAGCTAGTCTAGTTAGTTGAAGTTAGATATATCAGACTCAGCTTCCAATCAAACTTTTGTAAATTGGGTAATTTACTCTTTTTTCATCATTCTCCGTTGTCAGCTTCAGTTTCTTGTCAACAAGCATTGGAAATTGCACTCAAAATTCTCCATCTTGAATTTCTTCAAAATGTCACACACATATCTTTGTTTAGAGACAAAAATCTCATCATTCTGTTGAACAATCTCAATCCCAAAACAATAAGTCATCAAGCCCAAATCTATCATTTGAAAGCAAACTTATCATACCCTCGCTCCTTGAGTTCTGCAATAATCTTTTAAAATTAAATTATTGTTGGTAAAGATTAGATCAACATGTAGGCCCACAATAAGAATATCTCCAAGATCAACTAATTTAGCATATAATGTTTCCTAAAAAAGACACCTTTGAAATTCATGTTGCACTAATAATGAATCAATCATCTTTTACCACACTCTTGGTGCCTACTTCAAGCCATACAAAGTTTTCTTCGATTTGCAGACTTTATTTTCTTTTCCTCTAACTATGTATCCTACATGTTTCTCAATGTGTATTTCTTGTTTCAAAATACCATTTAGAAAAGTATATTTAACATCCAATTGATATATTTTTCAATTATTTTAAGCCAAAAGAGAAATAATCTTGCAAATTGTGTCTGATCTTGTAGCAAGAGCAAAGTAATTAATACCTAACACTTTTTATATTCTTTTGCAACCAACCTTGCTCTAGAGCGATTGGGATTAATGTACTTTGTTTTGTACACCTACTTCACTCCAATAGAGCTTTTATCCGTTGACAAATTTGTTAACTCACTTTTCATTCTCATCACTTAAAGTTTCTTCCAACATCCTTAACTCACAATATGCAAATAAGGCAAAAATTGATATAAGGTACCTTATCAGATGGGTCATTCTCATACTAACAACATAATCCTCTTATCTAATGGTAGGTAAAGATGCATCAGTGGACTGTTAGATGATTCTAGTAATTCATTAAGATTTGGATGGATTACCTATCATTTCTTCATAGTTATTATTAATGCTGCCATCTAATCTTTTTGGGACTTCGAGTACCAATCCCACGTTCCTTTCTCATCAAACATCACAAGCCATGTAGTTACAACTTAATTTTTTACTTGGCATTATCATTACATATACATATATTTGATATCTATATTACTATCAACTAGTTTTGGCAGAGAGAAGTAGCAAGCTTGCGGCAACAAGTGCAGTACATGCAAGAATGCCACAGGTAAAAAGTTAAAAAGTTAAACACCCAGTTGTTGCATTGTAGTAAAAGCAAGTCAGAAATGTATGGAAACTAGTGGGTTATTACGTAATTCATAAATTAAAAAAATTACTTAATTATATAGGAGGGCATGAAATGTTGAACTCAACTATAAAGGAAAAATAGATAATTATAAGATTGAAAAAAAATGAACAACCTAATATTATATACTCTTTTCATTTTAGATTATTTTACACCATCCAAGAAAAATTAATAAATAGACAAAAGATTTTACTAATTTTACAAAACCATCCTAATTATTAATATCATATTGAAAAGCTAAAACTTAGCCAACAACAATAAACACATTTAATTAACAATAAGAAGAATAAGGTTTTTTTTAAAAAAATAGAAAGAATAGTAATCCACGTAATTTCTTTTTGGAAAGTGCACGCAGGCAAATGATGGGCCAAGAACTTTCTGGATTGGGTATTAAAGAGTTAGGAAATCTGGAAAAGCGACTGGAGATGAGTTTAAAGCGTGTTCGCATGAAAAAGGTATCATTGTTCAAAATCAAAGGAAAGCAAAGCTAGCTCATCCATTAAAATTTAAAATTCCACTTATCCCTTTCACTGTACATGTACTATCACTTATTTTTATTGTCTATCTGTAGGATCAAATTTTGATTGATACGGTCAAAGAACTACACCAAAAGGTTTCAGGAATTAGGTTTTGTTCCTCAAAATGATTCATATATATATATATATATATTCCAACAAATTTCTGACAGCTAATTTCCTTGTTACTATTGTAGAGAAGCCTTGCTCATCAAGAAAATGTAGAACTTAATAGAAAGATAAACCTCATCCGCAAGGAAAATGAAGAACTACAAAAGGTATAAAAAAAGACACTATATTTCAGAATATGTCATTCATAGTTTTTCATAAATATATACATAAGCATGTATAATGAAAAATCCTAGACATAGACAGGCAAAGCTAAGGGAGAGGCATCAAATATCAAACAGATTTCCCTCATTTACCATCAGCTTGCAATGTTTATCTAGAAGCAAAGAATTCATGTTTTACTTTAGCTTAAACAAAAGATTTGGGTTTCAGGTAATTGAAGCTAAGTGTAGAAAAGGTGTTGCAACATCATATCTTCCATTCACTTTCAACTATGGATGTAATATACTTGCTCCTATCAGTCTCCAGCTAAGCCCGCCAGAATCTCAATGCAGTGAGCCATCAGCCAAAGCAATGAAATTGGGGTATTCCTTCAAACTATAACTATTGCCTAGGTCTATAAATATGTTTAAGGTCCTTATTAATATACTAAATTTTGGTTTAAGACTATCTAAAACTTGGTTTTATTTTGTGCTTTCTGATTTTTTAAAAGTGAACACCAATAATTTAAACTATGGTCCCAGTTTCATCTCGAATTTTGATATTATGAGAAATTGTGAACAAATATGGTTAATGCTGCTGCAATATGTAGTCATAGAGAGTCTAAAAATCTTGATGTCAGTCACAAACCATTTTCTAAAACCTTGGTGAAACTATCATATATGTGTCAAGGGTTAAGCGTCAAATGAATTTTCAACACTTAAATGACACCTTAGCTTTTAACAGGTCCATGATAATACCTGAAATTATAAGTGTTCAGTTTTAAAAATTCACAATACAAATTAAAACACATTTTTTTAATAGAGGGATTAACATATTTGTGGGGACAAAAACATATTTTATCTATTCATAATTTCGTTATAAACTAATCTTCTATAGTGTGCCCAGATTACTGCTGCAATAACAAAAACTGTTTCAAAATTAGGGGTGGTGATCATTTCTGTCAAGCTGCCAATACTTGGTCCGAATGGTCGTGCATAGATATTCATGGCATTAGATTATGTACCCAGAAACTTTTCATGCAATTTGCTGTTACAAGAATCGGACATAATGTTTACTATGTAACATCAATGCAAAATAAAGATTAATTAAATCGTCTTTTGTGGCTGCCTAGTGCTGTTTTATATATAACTTCTATATATATACCCTCCAAGTGCCTATGATGCCCTTCCCACTCAATGGCTATGAAGTTAATAGGTTATAAACATAAAAAAGAAAACCAAGCAGAAAGATCCTATTCTTGAGTTTCTCTTCTCTTCCATGAAAAGAGTCTAGATTTCTTTTTCTAGTTTTTTTTATAAAAAAAAAATAATATATAATAGTAATATATCTATGTTTCAAATGAAAGTTACAAGATTGACCTAATAATAAAAGAAGAAGAAAGGTAAATACCGTAGGTTTAATTTCCTCCCATTAACAAAAATATTAGTAATTAATAATTAATATTTGTCGATTAAAAAATTATATTTCAAAATCTTACACGCTTTTTTTTGTGTGTGCCCTTTTAAAGTTTTTTGGTGTGCCGTACTTGATTTAGATTGTCTTTATTTCAAAGGGTAAAACGAAAGAAAATTATTTGTTTACTTTTCTTTGAGGTGGAGGAAAAAGATTTTCACAACTGATATATATCAAGATACAACGACAAAAATTATTTTAGAAAAGGAAGTTGCAAGTTGATTTGCATTATAAAAATATTGAAAAATCCTTTCACTATTACAAGTAGGCATATAACAGCATGAAATAGACGACACTTAAAAGTTAACCTCACAACATCCGTGAAAATTTAACCTCACAACGTATAACATATTGCCTTATATTAACGAGTGCCCTAAGATGCTAGTTGAGGAATCAAAATATTTTTTTAGTGGAAATGTAATAATATACTTTTCCATGATTTTTAATATAACTTTAATTCTAAAAAATATTATTTATTGATTTCTTATTCGGTAGTCTTAGGATACTGGTTAGTAAAAAAAAATTTTAAAAATATTAATTTTTCAGCAAAGAAATAAAATGAATTTTAAAAAATCAAATAAAAATAAATAAAAGAGAGTTAAAATGAAAATTAACTTTAAAATTAAAATAAGGAAAGTACAAAATAAATAAGAAAAATTACTATTCCTATAGTTACACAAATTTTACCTTTTATTCTATACACTTAAAACTATCCATTTTTTTGTGCATGTATACAAACACTTTCAAATCTCTTTTAGTCCTTGATGTTAAATTTTTTTTATCATTTAGTCCTTGTCATTTTATAACAGTATGGACCAAAAGGGATGCAAAAATGTTTGTATAAAAACTAATTAAAAAGGATTGTTTTTAAACGTAAGGATTAAAAGGTAAAGTTTGTCCAACTTTAAGAACCAAAGATAATGCTTTATCAAACATAGCACTAGTTAATAATAAGCTAACTGGAAACTTATATGCTACGAGCTGAAAAACTGAAAGATTATATAATAATTAAAAAAAATATGGCATCTAGTATTTAAAAGAATGTTAAGATAGGTAAAATACATAGGATTTTAAAATTAAATAAAAGGATAAAAAGAAATTTTAAATAAATTAGTGAGGCTAAAATTAAGAAAAAGAAAAGCTAGTATCTTATAAGCAAACTTATATTTTAGACGCTATTTGAAATAATTTATGAAAAATAAGTTATTAAAATAAGTTTATGTGAAATACTTTTTGTTCAAATTAGCTTATAAGCTAATCAAAAAGAACTTATGAGCTTGGCAAAAGTCTAACCAAAATAATTTTTTGTTTTCTGTTGGATCTCAAAATATCTCTACAAACTTCAACCTTTTTTATTGATTAAGAAAATAATTCTCATTTCGAAATTTAGTTACATTTAAAACTTTTAGTCTCTCCTCAAGAATATATTATACTGTATCAATATTAATTATTCTCTATTACAAAAGAAAAATCAAAATCATATTGTCATAATATTTAATTGTTGACATGGTTCGTTGTAATTATTTCAAAAAGATTATTAGACATCTTTATTTATTATGAACAAAATTATTAATTGTAGGATTTAAATTAGTACAAGATTTGTCAACAAACTATTAATTATGATCCAAATAATAACGTAAATAACATTTTTTTTTATTTTATTATCATCGTCAATGATCAATTGATAATTTAAACAAATTATTTAAAACAAGTTTGTTAGACAAGAAGAGAAAACTAATTTTGATCATGAAGAGAGTTTTTATTTTTAGAGAAAAGCAAACATGTTTTATTGCACCAGGTTCAAATTAGTATGAACTGCCTAATAAAGTCTTATCATTCAAATATTGAAGATAACATGAACTGTTTTTGATATGATATGTGGGTTGGAGGATAGCATATGGTAGGAAAATTGTTCAATCTCACCTACTTATTAATTATTTATGTTAATGCGTGCACTATTATAGGTCGGTGCATTTTGATATCCTAGGTGGACACAACCATGTGAGTAATATTATAAAGTGATCCACAAATATAATTTTAAGAAAATAAAATTTTGATCTCTTATCAATATTTTAGGTTTTAATGTAATTTTTTATGTTTAAATTTTTTACTTTGTTCTCTTAAAGTTTATTTCTTATACTAAATCAATTCATTTATAAATTTTACCATTTGATTTGATTAATAATCTGACAGCATATGACAAACAATAAAAAATGACGTATTATTTAAAATTAATATTATTAATATAAAAAAATAACGAAAAGATTATTTTAATCTAACAGAAACACTATAAGAAATCAAATTAAGTTAAACATTTTAAATTTAAGGAATTAAATTGAAACCTAAAATGTAAGAGAATAAAGTTTTATTTTAGCTTTTTTGTCTTATATTATATGTTACGTTTTAGTTTATGAAATCTTCTTCCAAATATTTGTTATTTTAAAAAACTAAGAAAATATTAATAGTTGTTTAATTAAAAAAATTGTGTTATAGTATATTACCTAAATGTTTAAATAAGTTTATAATTATATTTTAATTCTTCTAATGAAAATTGTTGTATGATAGTATTTGTCTCACTCTTTACCCAAAATTAACTTTTAACTAGTCATTGCAGAGTATGGAAATTATTTTAGAAAAAAAAAATTTACTTCTTTCAATAAAATATTTTTCATTTACATGATCAAGAATCAAATACAACATATTTAGAATATTTAATTATCTAATAATTGTAATAGACTCTAAGTAAAAAAAAAAAAAAGGAGAAAATTTTAAAATCATATAGCCTCTATTTGGAAGCAAAGAGATATCGAAGAAATGAAGAGAAAGGCATGGAAATGTACGAACTTCCACGCTCTTCATCGGTTTGGTGTCCATGAAATTTGCAGAAATTTTTTTAAACCTTGCGTGACACAAACAAAATTCTTTAGAAGTAAACCAAAATGAACAGTATAAGAACATTTTTAGCCTTTATTGGTTGAGCTACTCCGCACTAACTCTCCTGCACCAAACAGAGCGTTAATGTAAGGAAATAACTTAGAGAGTAATTAAGTTCCATCCTAATCAAAAGTTTGTGTGGTTTTGGTCTTGAAAGATGGTGAATACGCTTGTTTGTACTACGAGAAATTTTTAGGTGTACCTGGAACAAGATATTTTTGTTGCTCTGATCTATTCATTGTTCGCCATGTCAGCATTGTGGATCATTATTGTTCCCTAAATTAATGATAATTTTTTAATTTTTCTAGGTAGATTAATAATAATTTTTAATTTTTCTAGATAAATTACTGACAAGACAAACAATAAATGGATCAGAGCAACAAAATAATAAAATATCTTACTTCAGTTACACTTAAGAATTTTTATGCTTGTACAACTTCTATGCTTCCAAAGTCTCAGAAAAAAAACAGTAGAAGCATAATTAAAGCTTAGATAAGCAAAAGTGAAATTCCTTCAATTCTTGGATTCTGATATTACAAAGACCCATGATGCTTGGCTGGCGCCATGTACTATGATAAATCAAGTTCTTTTAGTGCTCCTCGTTGCCTCGTATTAGTGTTGTCATATTCATGTCTTCCACTACTATTTTTTATTTTTCTTTTCCAATCAGAGGTCACAAAGAATGAGAATATCCAAATCTGCATCCCATTTCTCTTCTCAAATCGTGAATAAAATGATTAATGATCAATAGAAATAATATTCGGTTGACAATCTTTTCCTGAATTGTCAGTACCCAGTATAGTACGGCACATGATTGAAAAAATAAAATAAATATAGAAGTGTTTGATTACGTTTTTAAATTTTTTTTTAAATCTAGTTTTTCTCTTTCTAAAAAATAGGAAAATGAAATGAAATGGTGTAAAAAAATATGAGTAATATAAAATAACAAGTCAAAGCAGTTTATAATAAATTAAAAAATGTTTGATAAGAGTAATTTAGTTAATTTTTTTTTAAAAGTAAACTATTTTATAAAAAAAAACAAGCCAAAATAGTTAAAACAAATAAGAATAAAATATATATTTTGTTCTTTATATTTTAGTTTTTGTTCGATTTGATTTTGTATGTTTTAAAAGCTTCATTCATTTTGATTCTTAACATTTTTAATAACGTTAAATTAGTTTTTATCGTCAATTGTTAAACATGATGTAACCAAAACCTTCTATCATGCATGATATGAAACGACATTTACAATGGTCCTTCATGTTTTTTATTTGTTCATATTGGTATTTCATGTTTTTTAAAAAGATTTACAATAATTTTTCGTGTTTTTAAAATATTCAATTTAGTTCTTACATAACGATCATATCAATATCCTTTAACATTTTATATAATCTATCTCTATTGACTAAAGGAATTATGTTTTCAAATGTTAAAGATTAAAATAAAGCTTCTAAAATATAAAAAACCAAACCGAATAAAAGTTAGTAAAACATAAAGGATCAATTAATATGTATATATTTTAGAAAAAAAATAGTTTTATAAATTATTATTATTAAAAAAAATTTACTCTTATCAACCAGCAGAAGCATCTCAATGTAAAAAAAACTAAATTGGTATTATTTTTACCATGTTTCTTTTCTTTTCTTTAGCATATTTGTATCATTTTAAGTATATTTTTCCGTTTTCTTTTTATTTTATTTTCTATACGTCTAAATTTAATTCTTTCTTTTCATTGTATTTTCTATTAAACAACTAAAAATTATCTCATTTTCTATTTTTTTTTCTCTTAAACCAAGCAGAGGTAAACGAATAAGAAATATATTTTCTTTCTCTTTAATTGCTCCCTCCCTCGTTCTTTTCCCCAAACAAACAAATAAAGTGCTAGCTAGGTAAAGGGTAACTAATTAAAATATATGTACACAAATTAGTGTTACAGCTTCACCCAAGAAATAAAATGAATTGTCCTCACCTTGACGAATACGTATACGTATATATTAACGTGCAAGTGGGATAAATTGAAATATTAATTAGCAGTGTAAATCAGTTTTTCACTTACTAATTAATTATTTAAAAATATGTTAACAAATGCCTTAAGAGCTGTTTATTTGCGACACTACTCTTTTCTTTTTCTTTCACAGAATAAAGATAATTTCGAGTGCTTATAAAAAAACAACAGTTGTAACACATAATTTTTTTTTTCTTTTATAGAATAAAGATAAATAAGGGTAGCGCGGCAGATTATACTGTGTTTTTCAGCCTTGTATAAAAGTTCTCTAGGCGAATCTTAATTTGCTGGGTAATTATATATAGTATGTCATTAAAGTCTTGACGGATAGTACAAATAATATTTGTATACCTCTCCATTCTACCAATTTTTACTCAAAAAATTTATATTCTGTTCAAACCTAAGATTTTTTATTATTTTTAATTATAAAAAATTAGTATTCAACACTTTTTTCTTTAAAAAAACAATGTATCTCCAACATCAAAAGTTATAAAACTAATATTTTAATATAGAGATTATTAATTAAAGAGGATTTTAGCTCTCTCAACATAGTAACAAACTCTCCTCCATGTTTATAATAAAAAGTAAATAAAACTCTTATTAGCATATTTAAGGAATCAAGTTATCTATTAATTATTGTTGGTATATATAATTGTTAACAAAACATTATTTACTCAAACATTAGTGCAACGTTTTTATTTATAAATTTAGCTCTTTTAAAAGTTCATTTAGATTTTTTTAGAAAAAATTATAAAGTTATAATAGTTAATTAAAGCAATTAGAGAAAATGGAACTATTTTTCTTCAGCACAATTTCAAAAGTTTGTTTTTTAACTCAACGATTATAAATTTTTTACCCGTTAACTCAATGTTGGAGCCAAATTCTTCGTTTTTTTTTCTGTATAAATTCTTCGTGTTTTAAAACTTGCATTTTCATTATTATAATATGATATAATAGATTATAACACATTGATAGAGAGAGAGAGAGAGAGAGAGAGAGAGAGAGAGAGAGAGATTATAATGACTTTTAGTAGTTGGCTGACTACAACTATATATTATTTGTTGATGTTTGACGTACACTTAGCCATGGCCTTTGTTAATTAAGGACATTAACCAAATTCTTTCCTCTCTCTATTTTTTTTTTTTTGTACTGACCAACTCTTTCTTTTAATCGCAATCCTTAACCAATTAAATAAATGTAACGCGCGTCTGAGCAACAGACAGTTAGTTGATTATTTATGAAAGGAAAATAAATAAGCTAGTGTGAACACAAATCAGAACATAAGTTTTAGTGCATGAGAACATAAACAGCTAAGCTATCAATTGTTCATGTTTTTAAAAAGGTTTATTTCGTGAACACAAGCATCTGTTGATTAGATTAAACAAACAAAAATTAGTTTGTTTTTTTAAACTGATGGACAGTGCACGTGACATTGTTTTGTAAGCAGTAGATTATATTATTTGTTTTCTTGTGTAGTTTGATTTTGTATATGATAGTATTTAAGTGTTAAATTGTTTTTAATTTTTGAACATTATGGTTTTTTTCTTTGGAATAAATATTTTCTTTTCTTTTTAAAGTCTTTAATGTAGAATTTATTGCATTATTAAATAAAGTATTTGTGTATTATTTTTATTAGTATTTTCCTTTTATAATTTGTTATTGTTGTTTTTTATGGCTATAAATGATTGCCTTTGGAATTAAATAATTTTATTAGTTTACCATTTATACTGCTCTGGTTATAATTGATTTGAGAATTAAAAATTACATATTAGTTTTTGCCAGTAATTTTTTTTATTATGAATACTAATATATGAGATTGACAACATGCATGATTTTTTAGAGACACCAATAATAATAAATTTGTCTTTATTTTTCTCCTCTCATCTTTATATTTTAGGCATTGTTTATGAGGTTTTAATGTTGCTTTGATTTCGAATGCACGAGTCTAATTCTAAACATATGCATGTCAGTGGGTAAACTTCTGAAAAACAAATAGGATATCAGATTTAGTTTGCCTTGCGTATAAATATTTTTTCTACTAGGGGAAGAAAGAAGAAGAAAAATTATTGACTTGAATATAAAAAAAAAAAGCATATTATTCTTCTTTAGTTATAATTATTTTCAATATGTTACAATAATTTTTGTTTAGAAAAATATTCTTTTTGAAAACAAAAATAGTGTAGATTTAATTACAGATGATTTTCATGATATATAAGAGATATGTTTTGTTATATTGTTCATGTAATAAACTTTTAAGAATATTCAATTACGAATATTTTATATAAAATTTTATTTGCATAAAAATTGTTAGATGAGGTTTAAGTTTTAAATTTTGCCGTACTACTCTCATCTAGTTCTGGGTCGATGCCCCTGGTTACATTTGTTTATAATAATAAATGACATGCAAATAATTTATATTAATGCACCAGATCTATGAAAAATACTAACCATAATAATTGAAAACACTTTAAAGATAAAAAATGCAAAGAGAAACAAAAAAAAACACACACACACACACACTTTAAATTACTAAATTTGTTATAATAATAACTGACAAACAAATAATTTATATAAAGGCACCGGTTTTGATGAAAAACTACTACAAGATAATAATAATTTAAAACACTTACATAACAATTTCATCACCAATGATATGAGAAGATAGATCAAGAGTCAAAATTAATTAATTAATTAATTAACATCACACGATGAAGCCTAATTAAAATAATAAATTTAAATATGAATTTATGAAAATTTAGTTATTATACACACACACACATAAATAAACATGCTCTTTTACATGATGCTATATGTATCATAAACAGTACACTTTTAAGTTAATTAATAACCTAACCTATTAGTTATCATTTCTAGCTCCGAATTTTTCAACTCTCAGAAGTTTTGGTTAACTGAGACAATTTTTCAGTTCTCAATAACTTTTAATCTTTTAATTAATTTTTTGATTATTAGTTAACTTTTCAATTAATTATGTATTGATATGTCGTGGTAAAATCTAAGAAAAAAACGATTAACACATTATTTTTTTATTAAATAATTGAATATTATTTTACTTACTACATTCACCCAAATTAAGCTTTAATTTTAAGAATCCTTGTTATATATATTGTCAATAGTGGAAAAATGGAAACAAGAATTGTGATTGTGAAAGATTATTTTGCTACCCCGAGAAGTAGGAGGTTTTTTTTCTCTCCAAACCGGAATACGAAAGTAAGTGCCCATGGTTTCAGAATCTCCACCATGGTACATGCCAATCAGCCGTACGTTTACAAATGTAATACTATATAATCTTTTCATTAATAAGTTTAAATGATAAACACATACTAAAATGACTTGCTAGTTTATTAGTAATTAATTATTATTATTCTTAACATTTTAAAAGAGCAAATAGAATTAATTTTTCCATAATCATAACATTTAAGATGTATTTAAATAAACAGTTTAATTAAATATTTATTTAGGGTTTAATTTTCAATCTATTATTAATTTGACTATTCAGTGTACTATTAATATAAACATGTTTACATTATTAATAGATAAGAAATTGTGTCAAATATGACTTTTCAAATAATTACTTAAAAATTTAATGAGTATAATTTAGTTGTTAACACCTGTTAAATTTGTGAAAAAGACCTAATTTTGATCTAATAGAATATTTTTAAGGAGGATGATGGTGGATCTTCAGTGTGACTAAATCTTAAATTGAGTAATTATCGATGTTGTTAACGAAAAGTTAAATTTTTTACTTTCATAAGTTTTTCATGTAATTTATTAAAACAAATTTTAGATTTTATAAAATAATAAAATTACTTCAATAAATTCAAATAATTTTTAAACGTCTATTATTTTATTTTTTTTATCAAATTCATAAGGATACTATTTTTTCAGCTTGACACACTGGAAACTTAAAACTTTATTTTTGTTGT
>PYAF01001714.1:1959999-1988240 GCA_007407185.1 Glycine tomentella | reverse complement strand
AATTATGAATATTTTTAGTCTAAAATAATTAACTCTATAAATATTGTAGATTGAGTTTTATAAAAATGAATAAGCATCAATTTAAACTTGGATCTTATAAATAGGAACAAATGAAGTATAAATTTTAAAATAATTTTTATAAAAAATTAATTTTTAATTATAGAATTTTTTAATAAATTTTTACAATGTTAAATATTTTTTATTTTATTTTTGATAACCACTCTCATTATATCAATTAAATTCAACATCATAAACAAATTGAATTAGATTGTTTTAACTTAGAGAGATTTTATATTCGAGTGTTGAGTATTCAATTGTATTAAATTAATAGAGATCAAAAGAAAAATTTTGTTATTTATAATTATTCTATATAATAATGATTATTTTGGACGAAAGATTACTTTATATCAACTGAAGTGACTTGTATCAATTTAACAAGTATAAAGGAAAAGGGCGATCCTCAAATAGAATTGTTACAGATGGAGAACAGTGTCTTTTTAAAGAAGAAAAAAAAAATCATATGCGTTGCAAACAGCTTTGAAAAGCTCTTTCCTTATAAAGCAATAAATTGTATCATCCCAAACTTCTTTTCTTCTTCGACTTCAACTCTTCCTTAACAGACGCATAATTTTCTAGTAAGTTACTGCTTTCGTTATTCTTTAGTCTGTACGTACTATTTATCTTTGATTCTTTTCGGTTTATATATTTGCGCAATTTCCCCCACATTTTTCAATTAATTAACTTAATTCAAATTAATTTCTTTCCAGTGAAAGACGAATCTGGCCATTAATTAGTATTCGATATCTCAGATATCGTTGATTAATTGTTACTCCAAAAGAAGATAAGAAAATTTGGTGAAGGAACCCTAGTAAGTAGATGGGGAGAGGAAAGATTCCCATTCGAAGAATCGAAAATTCGACGAACCGACAAGTGACTTTCTGTAAGAGAAGAAATGGGTTGCTGAAGAAAACTAGAGAACTATCCATTCTCTGTGATGCAGAAGTTGGAGTGATGGTGTTTTCCAGCACAGGCAAGCTTTATGAATATTCAAACACCAGGTAAACTCAATTTCTTTTCTCTTTCTTTACTTAGTAATCGATCAACATTAATATCTCTGAATTTATGCTTAATATTTGTTTTACCCCTTTTGTTTTGTGTGTGTGTGTGTGTGTGTGTGTGTGTGTGTTGGGGTATTTTAGGTGAATAATTAATTGAATGTCAATATTTTGTAGACATACAAGCTTCATTGTGGTTCTTATGTATTTGGTTGGTGTGGTTTTAATTTCACTCTACTAATATATAAACTAATAAACACAGATGTAAATTAAACTTTAAAATATCTGAAACTAGTTAAATCTGATGAAATGATGTCTGGGAATATATCTAGTTTGTATCAAAACTTGAACACGGGGGGTTGCAGAAACCTCTTTTGCTTTAATGATAGTACACTTCAAGCAGTGTAATTTTATTTTATATATTAATATTAATATATCAATCCTAAAAAGTTCTCGTGATACTTTTAACCTTAAAAACTCGAAGAAAAACAAATAATATTGTTGTGGAGAAATGAGCTACTTCGTGCTGCAATCATGCATCTATCTGGCTGCATTAATTTGAAGACCCGACAAGTTTCCCAGGAGCTTCACTGTTTTTCTGAATTCTGTCTCGTGTAAAACCTAGTATTGGCTTAATTATCCCTAATTAACATTATAGTAATATTTCTCATATAGATATATAGTTTGTTACATATAAGTTGAGAATCGTTTTTTACAACTTCTTTATTATTGAAAAAAAATACTATATTTTTAATAAAGAAATTCTTAAAAATATTTTTGATTTGTATAAAAAAAGGTTTATAGTTGTTTTCGAGCTTAATTACCCACTTAGACATAAATCTAGAAAAACAATAAGTTAAGTAGTTGGGAGCTTATCGTTTTTACGTCTGCATCCTCCAAGTTTCTCATCTCTCCGAAAAGAGATTCTTGTCAACTTATACATATATGGTGCACATTTAATTTAAAACATTTTTTTAAGCTTTTAATTAATTTTTATATCCAGTAAACTGTACTTACACTTAATGGTGTATTTTTAATGAGTTTGAATGTAAATGTGACAACCTATATCATTAAATGCAACGTGTTTTATTGGCCATGCATAAAAATCATATTCAATAAAAAAAAATACTACATACGGTGGGATCTAAATTAAGTAAAATTTATGAACTTCCTCACATATTTTATTCCTATTATATTGTAATAATAATACTTTATTAATAAAAGTTGAAATAACGTACTATTTTATATGTTCTTTATTGGTTCCATTATAATGTACTTACAGTTTCATATTTGATATCCTATATCTTCTACATTTATAGACTGGACATACCAAAGACTAAACATACTTTATCTGTATCTTCCAGGAACTCAATTGATGGTTTAGTAAAAAATAAATTAATCTTCAATCATATAATTTAAAATAATATTTTCATTTTAAAACTATTTTTTGTTTCTCATTTTTTAAGAGTTCAATTATGCATTCATTTGATTAAAATAAGACAACCAAGTTGGGTAACAAGTTATACCCATATATGACACTCTTGATCAGCGTTATGTGTAGCATAGTGAAGGAAACTATTTATTGGATGATGATATGGTTTTCAATAACATGGTTTATTTGGATAAAATTAGTACATAATGAGATTATATGTAAGTTAGAGTAGTGATGCAAGAAAACAGATCATGATAAATCTTAAAGCCGAAGACATATTCAAGAGACCTCAGTCAGCATTGAAGCGTGATAACGGAGGTATCATGCCTATTTATGTTATGTGTCCTTTAACAACTCTTGAAATCATTTTCTGCTATTTGTTAGGAGTAGTGTGTGTCGCGTCGCTCCTACCTACATGTATTTGGTGGTAGTTTTCACATCTTAATTACTCACATCTTAGAAGGCTCTAGAATCTTAATATTGGGCTAGGGATAGTAGACTTTTAGGCTTTGCCACATTAGGATAGCGTGTTCAAAGTGTGTTTCTTAACATTTCTCAAACCTTAAAAGAAAGATCAATAGGCTCTAGAATTTCAATATTGGGCCTAGAGACTTTAGATTTTTAGGCTTTGTCACACTAAGAGAGAGCGTTCATAACATTTATCAAACCTTTAAAAAAATATCAATAAAAAAATGGAGGTAATAATCTTTAGACTGACCATTTCAACAACATAACTAAATAGGAATATTTTAGTTTAGAAATATATCAATTAATATTTCTTATAATGCATGTGCACTAACCTTAAAAATCTATACATAGTTTAGAAATGGAAGGAGTCATATGTTAATACCTTGAAATAAAAAGTTCATATTCTTCATTATTTTAATTTTTTCAGGTTAAATTAAACTATAGGTTGCTGAATTATTTTTTGAAATTTTAAATAGGTCCACATAGTTTAGAAGTCTATAATTAGGTCCATAAACTTATTAATCTTTCTTAGTTGGATTTGTGATTACATTTTTGTTAGGGTTTCATTAAATACAAAACCTAATTAAATATTTTTAAATAGTTTATAAAAATGTGGCCAGGGATCCAATGAAAAATGATTTAAAGTTTAGGAATATTATTACAAACCTTTGATTGAGACTTATTTTAAAAAAAAAAATATTAAGTTGTTTGAGAACCTACAGATTATTTAGCCTTTTTTTCTGAGATTATGAAAAATCCTGCTTGTTAGTCAATGAAAATGTATTGCCATAATTTGATAGCACTTACAAAGTTTTAATTAGGAAAGAAATCACAAACACTCCTTCCAACTGTCATCATCTGCAATTATTTGTAAAAAAACAAAATCACCATCATTCATTAATGTAGAAGCTGTTAAATTGAGCACAAGATGTGTCCAATTCAAGACTCAATACAATGCTTATCTGAAAAAGAAAAAAAACAAATTATTGTGTTTGCATCACCCTCTTTTATACACTTTGATAATTTTGAAATATAAAACTTTCCATTATGTTCAAAATTTTCCATACTTTTTTCTTGAAGGATGCAAAATGTATCGCTAAAGGGAGGTTAAATTATGACCTCAAAATTTATAGCATGAAAACTTAGAACCTGAGCTATTTGTATGGTCTTCCTTTTGCATAGAATCATTATCCATAGGCTTAGAAGACAGATCGGCAACTTTCTTAATGCCCAACATTGAAATAACTTTCCTAAAGTCCTTTGAGAAACTTCAACTTCTATATTTTCCAGTATTCTAAACTTTAGAAGACTTGATGTCTTTTCTTCAAGGCAATGCGTCCATGGTAGTTAAATAGCGATAAAAAACCTGAATCAAAAAGGTCTATTTTTGGAATCGGGAATTGAACTGTACCATGAGTCATAATATTTATGATCAATAATTAAACATAGAATGTACAAGCAACAAAGGCATATAAAAGCACAAATTAGTGATCAATAACAAAAAATATAAATCTAAGAGCATTTTAACATAAAGAATTATATCAAAAGTCAAAACACACACACATAATATATTGATTCTAACCTGAGTTAGAAGCTTCCTTATATTCTTACAATTTTAGGTGACAAATTCATCATGAGTTGTGATTTGAGTTATCAGAAATTAATGATTCTAGTTTTTTTTTTAATTTTATGGTCAGCAAAAAAAAAAAATAGATATGAGACAAAATGTGCCATAATGCATTTATACAGTAAACCTATCATTGACCTTCAATCTTCCTTTCATTTAGCTTCCCACACAAATTACTGCTGTTTGACATATCCACCGTTCACAAATGATTCTAGTAAAGTAACAACATATGCATGTAGGAACAAGATGTGTTGAAATATAAACTTGAATTTGAGTCTTGTTTGTCTAAATAAGAAAATCCAAGTTCTAGAAGATTCTAAAAGAAATGTTAAGTTAAAATTCTAGAAGCATGTTTTAGAAGGATATTTTTAAAAGATAATTCTAGAGTATAGAATATTCTAAAATGTGAGTAATTTTGTATATATATAAAGAAAGATCTACAGATTCATTTATAATTATTAGATTAAGTGTGTTGATAAATTCCTAATTATTAGTTTGAGAGGAGTCACTAATATAAATAGAGGTGTTGTATTAGAGTTTGTAGAAAGTCAATATTCAGTCACAAATCAAGAAGTGATCATTTATACAGATAGCCCTTTCCTCCAAAACTTTCTAATCTATTCCATTCTCAAATATTTCCTTCACTACTAAAATTTCATTTCAACAAGATGACACCTGACTGTAAGAGACCTTGGGTAAGTGAGGATGGTGCACAATGGGATGATGGTGTTTTATTTTTTTGGTGAATATGGGATGATGGTGGTTAATGGTTACTAATAAACTCGCACGGACGATTATCCCCTAACCACCTCATGTTAGAGTGAAAGGCGAGAAACCCTTAAATGCCTCTCCAATATTCCTACCTAGAATCAACAATTAGTGTTGATACTTTTATCTCCAAAGAGTTTATATGACAGGGCATAGGATGAAGTAACAGCGGAGTGCTTTTACGCTTTTACGCTTTTGAAGTGTACGTGTGTTTACTTGAGAAGGGGTTAGAGACCATCATCTTGGTTATGTACCAAGTTGCCTCAAGAGCTTTTGGAAGGTCGATACGCTATTAACATGATGGAACTGTTCTCTTAATAATTATGGTGATCATGATTCTAAATTGCGATTGAGGCAATGGTCACGGTTATGTTGTGATCCTTGACAATGCGGCAAAATGCAGTAGATGTTCCAATAATTGCGGTTGTAATGCAATTGTTGTGGATAAAAAAACCTTTATGTCAAGGACTGCAATTTAGAACCATTTGGTGATCTGATGTACATGTCATTGATGTGTTCCATGCACAATGGTGACACTATATAACCATGTCGGACACATAGTACGCTAAAGCAATGACCTTGTAGTTTGAAGAGTCAGAGAGAAGGCTTCTCTGGGTTGTGATTACGGAACAAGTTGCCAACCCTAATGGGTGAATTGAATATGATATCTACTAGTTCCATAATTATGTAGTTTCATGCATTTTTTAAAGATATAATTTTTGGCAATCATATTTTTTTCTCTGGGGACTTTCTAGTGAAAAAATTCTTCTTGTACTGCAACTATTTATGGACGTAGTAGGAGAATCTACAGTGGTGGTGTGATGTCTTGTCTGTTGTCTTGGTGTTCCGATCTTGACAGTTAATCGCTCAACATGTATATATTGCTAATTTTTCTTCTTCCCCATTTCTATGTATAGCACTTTAATCAAACTATACATCACAACTATAATGACAAGCGTCCAGGTCTTTACTCTTTAGTTTATTCAATAATAGCCTTAGAGTATTCCTCTTTTCATTCTTCTCATCGAGGTTACCTCTCTTTTAATCTGAAGTGCACGTTGGCATATGCAATCAAAACTCTTGTCTCTTACATACCTGTATATATGGCTTTATTCCTCTTAGATATATTTACATATGTCTTTCTTCCGTTATGATCCTCCACGAGTTTATAGTTCTGTACAACTTTAGTTAGGTACCTGTTTAACAAGTAAATTATAGTATGTTTGGTATTTCTCCCTTCGCTGTGGTGATCGAGTAACCCAACACTAAGTTGGTGCTCTATTTCTTTTTTCTAAACATAATCAAAATAAAGTGTACTCATTACTGATCACTTTGTATTGTCTTAATGTGATGAACACTTTGATTTTCATCTAGTTGTTAATTGCTTGAACTTCCGCAAAATCTTAAAGACTCCATATTTCTCTAGCATAAATATTCCCTTAAGAAAAAAGATGGAATACCTACTTTGAGTGAGTGATAGAGTCCGCATTGGTCTGTGATTCGTTTGAACAAGTTTCGATGATTTTTTTCTCTCCATGATTTGTCCAAAGGGAAAGCATTATCGGTGTTGATTCCTGCAGACAACCTTTACAATTACAGCATAATAGTTGAAGTTGCCAAATCTTCAAACTTCAATGCTAGCTATAGACACGAATCATCCCACTATGCCTTCATGATAATTTTATGGTTCTAATGGATAGGAAAGTCACGATATTTTCTCGTTTTAATTTTGGCTTATTTTAAGACTTTTGTCTTTCTTGTAGTGCGTGTATCTCCCTCAAAGTGCAATACATATCCGTGTGTTGACCGATAGTAGCACATCGTGAATATATCATGTAGCTTGATATTTTCCCCAATTAAAAAACTACTCCTTTTCCTTTCACCTCAAAGAATTCAGCATTCCCCAGTTTGACCCTTGATTAGAAGCTAGTGTCCAACCTGGGAAATGGTATCTTTGTTTGATGTCATGTATTAACTCCTACAACCACTATTTAAGAGCCATGTAACTTCATGGAGAAGTCTTCACATGTATGGAATAAATTTTCATTTTTCTTGTTTTCTTTCATTTTGTTGCCACAATGCGAGTTTCTGGGGTGGTAATTAATCATTCTCCATGTGCCCAAACCTTTTGCATTTATTGCATTGAGACTTGTCTCAGAACCAATTTTTTTTTATGGCTCTTCTTGTTTGATTAGTGCCTTGCTTTTGACCTTTCTCTTTTTATTTTCAATTTTTTTATATTTTTCTCCATCACGCATAAATTATCTTCATTTTGAAACTTTTGAGACCGTATGCTTGTTTTAGTTCCAAGGGTATTTTTTACTGGTACTTCATTATACCTATTCAGTTTTGTTTCATGGCTGCCCAACAAACTTAGTTATAGATAGGGAAGATGAATCTAGAGTCATTTAAACGGGAGTGCCTCTAGGGTCATGAGCATTTTTGTTTTCATGCAATGTATCATACACCATTTGACAAAGATTGTATTAGTGGTTAGATATTAATACAGTTTTACTTTTACTACACAATGGCATGCATTATTTGTGGTCGAATCTAGACACATGAAAAGAAATATGTTGGAAGCCTCTATGGCTTTGCATCATATAGTCCATTTGATTACATAGAATCAAATATGTTTTAATCCTTCATATTTGAATTCTGATGAGGTGATTGACATGATCCAGGTCAGGAGTTGATTGTGGCTCAAGGCTAAGCTAGAAATCTATTCCATGTCATTCATTATATGAGTGGTGTGTCTTGTATGTCCATTTATTCTACTTCCATGAATGAACACTATTTGTGATGTAATTGGGCAAGGAGTACTCTTTGTACCGCGTCTTTTTCGATATATGTCTTATCCAAACAAAAACAGAAAACCTATAGGGTCATATTTCTACGTGAAAGTGATAAAAAAAAATTATTTACCACCCAATTGTCAGTTATATCATTCCCATGTTAATGTCATTTGATTAACTATTCTATCATAATATTCTTTTATATATGATCTTAGATACCATCATTCTAAGGATTTGAAATTCTCTTTTAAGATAATTTTTAATGGAGAGTAATTCTTAACTTTGTTAAAGCTCCTCTTGTTGGAGAGCAAACAAGATATTTTTATTTACTTCCAATTTCTTATGCCCTGATTCAGATAAAATGTCTTTAATTAAAGCTCCAAATTAAAACCATAGTTTTCACAAGTAAAAACTGATAACGGGATATATCGAAAACCAAAAGTAAATGTATCCATGGGTTAGAAGAAAATTGTGGTAGTGTGGTATATGAATGATAGTTCAAGAAAGGAAGTTGTTGTATGAGCCTTAGCTCAAATCTTGATCGTTCAAACTCTAATACCGTTGTTAACTTATTGGATAAATAATACAGTTGTAATATATTCTTTTCATAAGCAAATCTTTTTTATATAAAAAGATCAAAGAATATCTAACCTATATATACATAAGATAACTAGTCATACTATAAAGCTTACCTAATGCAATGCTTAATTGGATTCACATATATCAGCCAGTTTGTAAAATATATAACCGTTCCCATCCCTTTTGAGAAAACCCAAGTCCAAGAAAAAGTTTTAAACAAATATCTTACTGTAAGTATATTTTCAAAATCAAACACAGTTAAGCTCGAGGTTTCTTGGCTCTTAAATAATAAAAAAAATAGAATATATGTTGCAAACAATATAATGAGAAGCAAACTTGAGAGGATACTATACGCAAAGATTTGCATATTATTTCTCTATCAATTTTGGGCTACATCTAGTCTCTATCTTTAGTAGGATTTTTTCACAATATTAGATAGGTATTTTTTTCCCTTAAGCCTCCACAAGCTTTCCAGGTAGTTTTCTTTAGAAGACTCCATAGGCTAACCACTCACATCAATATTCTTTACCACTACAAGCTTCAATCACCAAGTATTCTTTTTTCAAGCCTTTTCGGCCATAATAACCGCCTAAGTACGTATTCCTTTCTGAGTCTCTTTAGGCTAGCTCAACCAATAGCCAAGTATTCTTTTCAAAGCCTCTTCAGGCTCAACCTATAGGTTAGCAGTTATCCTAATCCACAAATAACACAATTTGCACTAATTTGACCTCTAGAAGCACCAATCCACTTGAATGATATTTTGAGTATCTCTCTAGATTTTTCTCACTAGACATACTTGATTTTCGCTATCTTTCAAACACTTCAAGAGTGGATACAAAGTGAGTTACATGTATATATATATATATATATATATATATATATATATATATATATATATATCTTTCTTAGCTATTTCAGAAGTTGATTTCTCTCTCTTGAAGCTCAAATATTTAAATGACCTCCACTTGTCTTATTTTTCTTCCTTGCAATGAGATATTTGATTTAAGAGTTTATTTATCGGTTTCATGTCTTCAAACTAGTCGTTTGTGGTTGTTAGAAACAATTTCAAGACCCAATCAAGTGGTCTTCAGAAGTTGTTTGAGTTGTCCATTTCATACAACTATCTTTAGAGGACTCTATAGGTTAACCACTCTCATCAATATTCTCTACCACTACAAGCTTCAATCAACATGCTGTTT
Source organism: Glycine tomentella (assembly GCA_007407185.1). Classification (NCBI taxonomy): domain Eukaryota; kingdom Viridiplantae; phylum Streptophyta; class Magnoliopsida; order Fabales; family Fabaceae; genus Glycine; species Glycine tomentella. The sequence continues at coordinate 1,978,317 of PYAF01001714.1, read as the reverse complement.
TGTGTTTTTAGAAACAATTTCAGACTCAGTCAAAGGTGTCCCATATTTGTTCGTAGTTTCATAAGCTATTTCTTTGTCATACTCACTTTTTCTTAATGCATACAAAAGAAAGTACTTTACCTTAGAGTTTAGAAAATACATATCATTGCTTTACTTTTAAACTTCATTGAGCCTTTTGGCTTTGCTTTTGATTCTCCTTCAAAAGCCTTCATAATGGGGATATAATGATCTTCTTGGACGAAGTCCCACATATGTATATCTTGGGACTTCATGAAATACTTCATCTTGTCCTTTCAATAGTAGTGTCATCCCCATCAAATCCTAATGGTTTATTGGAGTGATGCGTAAAAATGTACTGCTTAAGGGCAAGTGTATCATACATAATAATAACAATGAATCTTATTAGTTTGAATATTATACCTTAAAGACCAGTTGTGTTTCCAAATAATAAATTTATATAGGACAAGAGATTGAAAATTGGTTTGGTTTGCAAATTAGTTATTAAAATAATAAATAAATGTGAGCAACAAAAACTAGTGAAGGTTCGACAAATTTCATACTCATCTTTATGTTTTCCATAATTCTCTATTTCAATTAAAACCTCAATTATTCGTTCCAATTATTAATCATGCCTCTTAAAATGATAAACATAATTAGGTCATGTTCTAAAAATCCTCTTCTTTCTAGCTTATTCTCTTATTGTTCACTAGGTCTTGAATGAGAAGGAAGTTTAAGCACATAGAGTTAATTAACAATTGCTAATTAGATTAGAAATTTTGGGATAAGTTGATTCATGCAAATCCTAGGAATTCAATTGCTAATTAATTGAAAGTAGTTGATCATAACTATTAATCAATTTAGGTTTTAGAATGATCAGTCCCCTCAAAAGTGTTGGAAAATCGAGGGGGTATATATCAGGAAGATTTATACCTGAGTAACCATATAAGTGAGTTAAACATCACACTTTAACCCAAAACCTTAATGCTCAGGTTTATAGGTCTTCTCCTCACTTATATAGTGTTCAACTTGTCTATTTCTATCCGATGTGGGACTTTAACTCACACTTGTACTCCAACAATCTCCCCCTCATGTGTGAGTCTCTTCCACATGGTAGTCTTCCTCTCGAGGGGAAGTCACAATTCACAAGTAGTGGCCCTTAGAGGTTATGCTCTAGTAAACTTGTACGCCACAATATTTGCGGGACTCGCTGCCTGACCTCAAAGCATGGACTCACCCACCATGAAAACTTTCGAGACAACGGATCACCATGTCCATGGATCCACAAACGCCTTCTTACTTGTTCGAGCCGGTCACAAAGACAAATCATCGACTCTGATACCAATTGTTGGAAATCGAGGGGTAAATATCGGGGAGATTTATACCTGAGTAACCATATAAGTGAATTAGACACCACACCTTAACCTAAAACCTTAAGGCTCAGGTTTATGAGTCTTCTCTTCACTTATATGGTGTTCAACTTGTCTATTTCTATCCGATGTGAGACTTTAACTCACACTTGTACTCCAACAAAAAGTTCCGAAAATGCTCCAAAGAAAGGTATATATTTAAGTATGTAAAAGATAAAAACTAAAGTCTAAAGAAAGGTATATATTTAAGTATGCAAGACTATGCTTTGAGAGAAGCATGTCGTTCTTGTTTCTGAAACAAAGTCTCTCAAAAGTTGGGTCCCTAGCACAGGCGTGCTTCTTGGCAAGCACATATGTGCTTCTTTGCAAGCTCTTTTGATCCCTTTTTTAGACTTCTTCACGCTTCTATGCTCCCTACACTAAAAGTCACACATTTTAGGTAAAAAATAACAATTAAAGTGCTAAAAAGTGCACAAATTGGTGTAAGAAACCCCATGAAAATTAAGAACAAAATGGATTTTATCATGGGGGCTCTTTTTAGAATGAATAATCTAATGATTGTGTTCACCATCATTTCTTCCTAAATCTTTTCCTCTCATAATGTCTAGTATGTTCAAGCCTGGAAGCTAAATTCTATACCAATTGAAGTAGATAAGAGAATCACTATAAGGAGGTTTTTGAATAGTGACCCCTGATTTCTTAAGGCATTTTTCTCCAAAAATAAAGACTTCTAATCCCCATTACAACCAAGTATATATTATTTTCCCAAGCCTTTTCAAGCTCAAAGCCACTCAAGTATTCTTTTCTGAGTCAATTAAGTCTTAATATACAACCAAATATACTTTTTACTTCTAGATACTCTTGATTTTCTCTCTTTCTAGCACTTCTCTTGTGTTTTACTCATATTACGTCCGGTATTTCTCTCTTTTTGCCCAACAAAAAAAATCCTAATTTGTATATGATAAAAAAATGAACCAAAAAGCTAAGTTACCAAATTACATTTGAAGGATGAATCTGTCTTACTTAGTGAGTTAGGTTACAACATGTGTACCCATATATATATATATATACAAATTAAATGCTATCTAAAAGATAAAGTGATCTTATCTTATCTGAAGGGATACAATAATCTTCTACCATCTCAAAGATAAATTACATATCTAATTACAATCAACATATATGATCAAAGTAATGTCTTGGAAATAGTTTTTTGTTAAACCTAATAAGTCTCCATTTTTGTCAGTTAATTAAATGATGCTTAATTACTTGTTTATGCATATATAGAGCTGCTTAATCTAGTTTCAGTTAGTTAACTAATGATGTATATGGATTTGAGTACCCCATGTATAGTTGTTTAATGATATTTCATTTGCCTATAAAAAAACAATTGTTTTGATACCAGCAACCATATTACATGACTCTGGAATTAAAGTTCAACTTACATTTTTCTTATCTTGGCTTCTACATTCATGACAGCATGAAAGCAATCATTGAGCGCTTTAACAAGCAAAACGAGGATCATCATCAGCTAATGGATGCTACTTCAGCAGTCAAGGTAACACATGCATGTTCCCCTTCTCTAGTTATCTTTAAGCTCTCTGGAATATGACCATCTAGACATTTACGATTCTCATAGTTTGTATATTAGTATTGAGCAATGAAACAACTGAACTTGTAGTATTATTTAGCATTATTAAGATGGAGCCAAAAAAAGGAAGAAAAAACAAGAATAAGAAGAGAAAGAAAACCGTATATTGGTTAATTTTCTTCCAAGAAATATCTAATACCGACCATAAAACTTCATTAACTTAAATTTAAAATCAATCTTAACCTGAACAACCCAACTAATATTTTAAAAATTAGACTAATCATCAATTCAGTCGAGATACTAGATTAATGGGTTTCGAGTTAAACCAATATGTGAATAGTTGAATCACATGAATAAGTGTAAGTAACATAAAATAAGTGTATATATATATATATTATTTGTGTCATAAATTTACTAATTAATCATGGTGATCTAGTAGTAAGTTAATTTATTAAACAATTCTTAGGTATTTCATTTTTCTTGTATTTTCATTAAAACTTGCATTTTAAAAAATAATAAGTATTGGTTGAACCAAAATGGTTCATCAATTCAACTGTAAAATCGGTTGGGTTATGCCGATTCAAATTAAGTCAAAGACGTATCTATGTAGTGAGCAGCTAGCACCAATTATACCACCAATATTTGGTCCAACCAGTCAGAGTAGTTAGTCCAGGCCTATTTTTAAAACTATGAACTCAACCACAGTCTTACAAGGAAAACTAGAAAGAGTTCATTATATTCTTAACATTAGTTCTCTTGGAAAGTCTAAATTTTATACCTATTATTTAACCATAAGTTCCACCTTCTATATGAAAATTACACTAAATTTGACACATTTCAACCTATGAAAAATGGCTCAACAAATAGTATCAAATAACATTGACTAGCATCAACAAGATCTAACATAGTTGATAGATAATTTGATTCTTTAAGCATGTTGGCATGAGATTAATTTATCATGTAAATGTAAAAGACTTTGTTGAAAAAGATAAAATATATTTAAGTAATATTTACGTTTTGAAAGTAATTAGTCTTCAATTATAAGTTGGGAGATACCTTAGGTGCACACCAAAAAAGAAAGCTGCATTGACTAGTCTCTTAATGGTGATCCTTAGTTTTGTGTGTGAACTCGTAGTTAAGACCTTGAGAAAAGCTTCACAAAAACTATCAATAAGAGAAAATAAGAAAGAAATTTGAAAATTGAATATATTATCCGAGAATTCAAATCCAATCTTAAAAAAAAAACAAAAAAAAAAAAACTCTTACAGTCACATTCAATTGAGTTCATCTAGAAGTTGAGTTGAAATAAAGAACAGAGGCATAAAAACTTGTAATTAAAAGCATGTAAATGGTATGTGATAAATAAATAGTGTAAAGAAAATTGTAAAAACTTTACTGTAAAAGGTACAAGATAAATGAATAGGATTGTGTGTAATTGATAATTTCTCCAAAGTTCTTACAATTTGTTGTAGAAGTAGTCTTTATAAGCCTAAATTAGCCATTAGCATTCGTTAACACTATCATTTTTTATATATAAGGAAAATATTATTAATTAAAATACAAGTAATCTAACCCAAACATAACAGTAGTCTTACAAGGACAAATAAAAGATAAAATAAAGACAAGCTACATGATTAATACATCAATAAAAAAAAGGCATTGAGTACGGTCCATTTTAACCTTAAACTACATTCATGCTATTTGATCTTAATTTATCTAGTCTAAAATAATATTGAAGTCAAAAAGAACTTTTAAAACATGATTTTAATTATTATGTAAGGAACACCCGCTAAGCCTATTAATCACACTCTTATTCTTTAACTTACATTTGCAATCATTAAACATCATGACTTAGAACCATAATGGTGATAACTATTACATTATTATGAACTACAAGTGTACATAAAAAATACATTGTTTAGCTAACATTAATTTTTAAGATTGAGTTGGTCTCTAACTTCAAATTCAAGTAAGACCTTGATTTGAATTTTATATATGATAAAAAAATATAATTGAAATTGGAGATTCCAATAAAAATAGTCAATCAAATTTTTTAATAAAAATTAATCACCAAAAATTGATAAATATTTCACATCAATGACATGATTAAAAAATTTTAAAATATATTAATTAATATGATTTTAATTGATCACGTCTCATGTTCATAGTACTTGGATTTTCACCCTTTGTTTGTACAAGTCAAATAGTATTATGCCAATTAAAACCAACAACTCAACCCCTAAGAAAATACCCCCACAACACCTACAACATGAAACAAATACAAATCAACCACACAATACTCGGATCCTGACTATTTGTGAATTTTCTTATAAGACTTTACGGCATTGACGGGTAGGGAAATTTTGACAAGTGCAAATGTAATACTCTTCACCTCTGCAATCTGCATTATCATTTACTTCTTTACAAATTGATGTTACATACGTCTGATAATTGTATTACTACTTGTTAGTTTTGGCAGAGAGAAGCAGCAAGCTTGAGGCAACAAGTGCAGCATTTGCAAGAAAACCACAGGTAAAAGATTAGACACGTTGAACATTTGTCATTGAAGCATGTCAGAAATATTGAAATTAGCGAGAAACACGAACTCTTGAACACATATTGAAATACGTATGTGTAATGATTTATGAACACCCCAATTTTTTAAACACTTTTATATCAGCAGTTTCTTCCTATCATGTCATACCATTTATCATACATTCATACTTATAATTTATCTTTTTTATCTCTCTTACTAAGTGTCAAATAGTATTTGAGGTGTCTAAAGTCATTTTAGAATGTTATCTTCTCAACAATAAGTTATTGTATAGACTTAATAATGGATTCTAGACAAGTTTAAGGGAAAAATTATACCGAGTGCATAGGGGAAAAATTATACCGAGTGCATACGGTACTTCTTGTTAAGGTAGTTAATGTTGGTTGAGATGAATAATGATCATGAAAGGCTCATAGTTTTAATTTGATGTAACAATGGAGAGTACAAAAAATGGAGGAAGTACGTTAAGCAAAACCAATACCCAATACCCATATTGGTATCCTCTCATGCTTTTTTTGTAATGAAAATGGGAGGGGGCAAGGGTTTTCCGAGTTCCTAATTAACCTTCCTGAAGCAAAACAATGTCTTAGCAAAAATTTGGAGAATAGAAAGATATGGTTGGTTCAAAATTACTCTCACTTTTCTATACATTCTAATAATGATATCGCGATAAGAAACTTACTGATGCATTTGTATTCTAGTCACATAACTATATATATACCATAGCAATAAACAAATTTAAGATGAGAAAGGACTTCATACTTTCTTTTCGACAAATGCAGGCAACTGATGGGTGAAGAACTTTCTGGTTTGGGTATTAATCAGCTAAAGCATCTGGAAAATCAACTACAAATGAGTTTGAATAACGTTCGCATAAAAAAGGTATCATGATTCAAAGTCAAAGCAAAGCAAAGCTCCTCTTTATTCTACATGTTTGGTTTTCATTAATCATTTTTAGTATAAAAAAAGTTTGTTTCCTCCAAAGACCTTTCAATAAAATTTAGATTAGAAGTTGTTTTGAATACAAAGGCAAATCCATAATACATGTGCCATCCTTTATTTCATGCATGATTCTTACACAATCATTTATTTCATCTGCAGGATCACATTTTCAGTGATGAGATCAATGAATTACAACAAAAGGTTCCAGGCATCAGATTTTGATCCTTTAATACTTCACAAATTTGAAATTTTTGACCAATCTCTTCATTGACACCATTATTATTTGCAGGGAAGCTTCATTCGTCGACAAAATGAAGAACTTCATAAGAAGATAGACCTTATCCATAATGAAAATGCAGAACTACAGAAGGTAAATCATCAAGAAAACATATTCTATAATATAAGTATATGCATTTATACTCAGTTTGATAATGGAAAATGTTGATAGGTACGAAACCTAATTTTGTAAAGGACACAAAGTGAATGAAAAAAAAAAATCTCAAAATAATATTTTTTTCTCTATAACTACAAGCATTTTTCTCTCCATCTCCACATTGTTATAAAGTCGTTCCTTACACGTTTAACCAAAAATTATTCATGCATGATGTAATGAAATACCTAACCACACAAGCCCTATAAAGAGCTTTAAGATTTTGGTACCTAATAAATTTTCCTCATACATTTAGGATATGTTTAAATATACAAATTAGAAGAACTTTCAAAAGTTTATCTATTAAAAATATAGAATTTTTTCATATAGAAAAACTAAAAGTTTTTCTAACTTTGTATCCAAATAGATTCGGACCATGCCATTTAATTATCTAGAAGCTGAAAGCTTCAAGTTTATTTATGCTAAACCTAAGTTTATGATTTGGATCCTAGGTTATTGAAGCAAGGCATAAGGAAGAAGAAAGGGCAGCACTTAATCCTCCATGTGCTATCAAAAATAGACATGATATACCTGACCCTAACAATCTGCAACAAAGGCAATCCCAAACTCAACCCAGTGAACCATCAGCGGAAGCGAAGATTATGGGGTACTCCCTCAAATTGAAGATGTAAAAAATTTGACGAGCATGTGATGTAATTTAAATTAAAGTAGAAATCTTTTAAAAATATAAGGGATTATTCTCTAAATATAAACTGTACTAAACATGCTGTTAGTCTATAGATTTTTATCCTTAATTACTTTCGTTATAAAGTAACAAGCCAAGTGTGCAGCGCACTAGATTACAGCACATTGGTGAAAACCTGTTAGATAGCGATCGAACCCATATATGGAGATGAATATGTTCGGTTCATATGACTTCTGAATCTGTACTGTATCTCATGAATCATGAAACGAATAATGCATCTTAATGTACATCTATATCTATATATTGGACAATAAACATATCAGTATTGTGCCTGGGGGGTTTTATATATGATTTCTTAATTTATAGTGTATCATGTATCATGAAACGGAATCCAAACACAACTCCCGGGGGTACCTAGGCCCCATACCTTAATAAGTATATCACATGCATCAGATTGCATCCAGAAATCTCACCCTACACACCTCTTTTTATCACAGAAAGGTTAGTCCAGAACGACGATTTTAAATTCCAAATTACCTAATCCGAAATTTACAAGGAACATTTCCTTTCATTACGAAAAGATTAATCCAGAAGGGAAATTTTACATTCCAGACTACTTAATTCAGAATGTACAAAAGGTGTAGATTGAGCTTGTTAGGGTGCAGGAAGAAGAGGCCTAGAAAAAAAAAATCCAAATAAACAACCAATTAGTAGTAGAAAATTACTTAGTGCACTTTTTTTTACTTGATACACCCCCAAATTCCTAATATTTCCTCTTTACCCTTTCTCTCCCAAGCAAACCTAGCTATCTCTCCCACAAACCTCCATGACCATTGCACCCAACCTCCATCCAACCACCCAACACCAACACCAACACCGCACTCAAACACCATCCAATGCAACCTCCACAACACACCAAACTCATCACTATGCTGCAACCTAACCAACCATTATCATCACACGCATCATAATGATTCCTGAGCGCCTATGACTCACCAAACCACCATTCCTCCGCACAAATTCTATATAATTATGACTTAGAACAATTCATAATGTATTACAAAATAGTCGATATGTAATGCATTTGTTTTTATTTTAGAGTAAATTTGTGATAGAATAAAAGAGAAATAAGATGGTAGAAAATAGTGAAAATAAAATGTAAAAGAAAATAAATGTGTTAGTAAGAATATATAATAAATAAATTGATACTGTAAAAAAAGTTATATTATCTTTTCAATCATTAACGATAATCACTTCAAGAGTGATCGCATCACTATATTTTCTGATGCATTTATAATTTCTGTTTAGTTTACATATAATTTCTTATTATTGGGATTTATTTTTTTCAAAATCTTATTTTCGGTTCACAGTGCAGTACATGTCTCTTTAAGCTGCGAAATGGATCATTAACCCAACTCAACGATTCAAACGAGAAAAACAAAAGAATCATTCAAATGAAATGGTGGTTCAGAAATGGGGGAAGAAGGAGCCTCCCTTTCTCTCTGTGTGTATGGGTTGGGAGAAGGAGCAGAACCATGCGTTCAGACTCGGCGTTGGAAGCCATAGCCAAAGCTTCAGAAGACAGAGTTCCCAACATAGTTCTCTTCAACTACCCTTCCTTTTCTGGAGCATTCTCTGCTCTCTTTGCTCACCTCTTCTACACTCGCCACAATCTCCCTTCCCTCATATTACCATTCTCTTCGGTTCCCTTTCTCGCTCTCAGGTTCATTTCTCACACCCTTCTTCTATTCAATAAATTTCCTATCTTTTTGTAATGGGGTTCTGTGTTTCTTGTTGTTGAGCATTTGAAGTTCTAATTTTTGTGCTTTACTCGACTTTTAAGTTTGAAAACTTGAAATGGGGTTCTCGAAAGTCGTGGTTTTTTAATGATTCCTTCATGAAGTTACATATTTGTGACAACAGGGTTGAAGATGTGTGCTTTGAAGGCCTGGAGATTGTTATCTACTTGACTTTATTCCTCCGAAGGAATTCCTTTTCGACCTTTCTCATAAATCAAAATGCAAGTAGGTTAATAAATATTCATGTCCTGTTATTGTATAATTTCTCTTGTGGTTTGGTTTTGTTTGCATATTAAATTGGTTGCTTTTATCTATCTAGGATTATTGGGTTTGATCATCGGAAATCGGTACTTAGACATATTCCCCATGCCAATGATTGCCCTGAGAATATTATGATTGATGTAAATCTTGAGAAGAGTAGCTCCAGTGTTGTTTATGAGTACTTTGCCGGCAAATGTGAGGATGTTAATATTTCTAATGTAAGTAAGAATATAAATTCTTTTATGTGCTTGAATTCTGCAGTATCTCATACAGCAATGACTGAAATTGAAATATGCCTGAATTTCATTAAGGGTGAGGCTCCATGTTTGGTGGACTCAAAAGACAAAGGCCAAGTGGAGCTGATGCTTAAGTATATTGAGGATGGAGATCTTCGCCAGTGGAGCTTGCCTGGCATTAGGGCCTTATATTCATTGGACTTAGTGAATGGCGGTCAAGGTTTAACTGCATTTCTAATCCATACATGTACAAGCAGGTATGACTGATTGATCATCTTTTAAGATTGTTTGTGTTAAAATGTTTTCTTTTTGTTGTTGTTGAGCAAATATTTAGAATTTTATTTTAATTCATATAGAAAATAAAAATGGATTAAGAAACAAATTTATGAACCCATAGCATTTTCTTAGTTCTAAGAAATATATAGTTTACTTAGACCATGTCAAATAGCTCGGGCAGGCTAACTGAAGAAACTCTTCAGTTTAATTAAAATGAATGTGTTTCAGTAGAAACTATAGAACTATTATTCTGTAAGATAGAGATTGTAGACATGCCTTACCATTATTTTCCTTTCAGTTTTGTCAAGTATTTATTTCCTGCTTGGGAAGGGAAAAATACATTTTGATAATTTAATTGGTTGTTTGGCATGACTATAACAATCTACTGTGTTGCTTCCTTGCTTTTATATGCCTTGCTGCGTAAAATTCCAATTCTTGGTGTAAGTTATTGTCAATTTCTCTCTAGTTATCATGTCTTTGCTGAATTTGTTCTGTTCTTTGAAAAACCTTCATGGCAGTTGCTGAAATTAAGTGCTGAAGATTTAATTACTAAAGGAAATTCATGTGTGTCATCTCACCAGAATGCTGCAAGCAAATTGCTGGAAAAGGTTTTCAGGGTTCGACTGGGTAGAGGATTTTATGGAGAGTGCCTGGTAATATTTACAATCATCTTACTTCTATTGTTATGAATATGCCTTAATTTTTCTTTCTTTTAGTTTTTGTTGTTTTAAAACTAATCAATTATGAATGAAATTCAAATTTGTGCCATGAACTTTGTCTCCTGCTTTTTTTAATGTTCAAGTCTCATGCATGGTTTTGAATAAGAGAAAGAAGTGAGGCTTCGTCAACATGTTTTGAGGCTCCAGTCTTCGGCGGGTCACCATTAATTGACTTAGAAAGGCGAACATCTAGGCAAGGGTGTAAAACTAATTCTTGCCAGTTTTATTGATATAATGCCATCATGCGATGTTGTGCCACCCGCAATTTTGTGATTGAGATTTATAATCAAGTTTTGTTGCCATGATTGCTCTGTAGGGAGTTCGGGCAGATGGGAACTCCAACTTAAGTGATCGAATCGGCAGGCTTCTTAGTGTAAAAAGTGCTGCTACTGGTCTTAGGTGAGGTAATTTATTGAAAAGAAAGGTTTATCAAATCTAAGTTTAATTTGATATTATTATCTTGTAGCAGAATGATGTTCCCCTGTGGTTGTCTGAGAGAAAGAAATATTTAATTTAAAGCTTGGCTCAACTCTATTGAATGTTTTTGGTGAGTATGGTGATTCAAAAAATAATTTCATTTGGAAGTTCTTGCCAGAAGAATAAAAGCAACAATTGGTAATGACAGCAATGTCAAACTTGGCATGGAAATAATATTGTCAATAGCTCCACTGTGGCTTTAGCATAGATGCTGAACTAATGTGTAATGCAAATTCTTCAAAAAAAAAACAATATTAATTTCTTCTCATAACTAGACACTGAATTAAAATAACCTAAAATAGTGACCTCATGAGTTCCAGTGTCTCTATGGTACTTTGCCACTTAAATGTGTTAAGCATTCGATGTTCTCCGATACTCTTGAGTCCTGTTTCCATGGAACTTGAGGCAGGATCCTGGCTCGTTGCTTGATGAGGAAGAATGCAGATGTATAGCACTAATCACATGTTAGTTATGTCATCATATAATATCAACGTGAAATTATATATATATATATATATATATATTGCACACACATACTTACAAGAGACTTTATTATCCTGAAGAAAAGCATTTGGTGCTTGATTATTGCTTGGACTAGATATGTTGAGTCTTCGTCTGATTGTAGCTGTCAGAGAGTCCAGAATTATGTCTTGACTTGAGTATCCTTGTTTGATGAAGGTTCTTAGAGGTTAAGTGAAGAATCTAAAAAATGTACTTATATCAGATTATTTTATAACAATGATATCCTGTCATGACCTCTTGTGGGATTTTTAATTGTATCAAAGAATTATTGAATTATATAATCTCATCGATTGGATTTATTCACCAATGACAGGCCAATAGGGGCTGTGATATTCATGCAACGGAATAACTCAAAATGTGCTTGCATAGCACAGATAGTTCCACTGACACCTCTGAAGTTGCAAAGGTGTGCCTTGCTTGTTTTACACATGGATACATCTTTGTCTTACCTTCTGATTGTTTAACATTTAATTTAATGAGTTTTCTGTTCTGGGAACATGTAGGCATATAGAGGAGGTGGTTCCCAGAGTTCAAGCTCCTCCATAATAAGGTTGGATGAGTATAACCAATGAATGGATTTCAGGGAATTCATCACGATGATTTCTGGGTTTGAGTATCTAATTTTAACATTGATGGCAATGTATACTAGCTTTCTTTCCTGAAATTACTTGCAAAGCTGATCATTTGATTAAAGGGGATCTATTCAGGAAGAGACAGATGAGGTGATGACACTTGCATTTCCTAAATGATATCCAAGGTGATGGCAGTGTTATCATAACAGATCCATAGACTATGCTGATATTGATGCAGCACATGATGAGACTAGGAAAAACAAAGTGAAGCCTGAGCAACATGGAAGCATTGATCTTGGGAATAAACACGCCACTGTTGGAGTTGACTTCAAGGACATAAGTTGAAGATGATATTCAAGTCTAGCCAATTAAAAAGAAAAATTCATGAAAATTAAATTCTGATGAGTTTCTGGCTTCAACCACCAGTTGGCAACTTTACAACTTTTAGCTGCAGTTTCTGATTACTATTGCAATTTTTGTCTTTTTCAGCCCAAATCTATGATTAAAAATATTTATGGAGCATTAATAAATAAGTTTAGTAACTTTTGCTTTCTTCTCTTCTTTTCCTTGCATCCGCCACACATTTTTGTTTGCAAAGCGTGGGTTTTTTACCAGCTCCATCGTATAAAATAACTCATAAAAATAAAATGTCGTAATTTGCATGATCACCCTATCTAAAAAAATTAGTCATTAATTTTTTATTTATTTTATGTTAGTATCAGATTTTAACATTTTTTTTTATCACTTTGCTGTGGCAGCAATGCTATTTCGTATGTATTATATTTGCACAAATTTGAACGAAAAATTACGTGGATCATTCTCCTTTTTAAAATAAATACTAATTAAAAAAAATCAAAAGCATCAAATAAACCCTTCATAGAAATAACTGTCGTTCAAACTTGTCATTGACAATTGCAGATATGTTGTACTCTTGGCCTTGTGATGTGAACAAGTCTGATGAGAAAATGGGAAACTTATATGCACTGTACACATTGAGGCCCCAATATGCTATAGGAATCACAACATACACGATCAGAGTGGACCCCAAAAAGACATTGACAATGGCAAAGAAGGGTGAGATAAGAGAGCTGAACAGGAATGATGCTACAGCAGTCCAATCAAGAGTGCAGTGCACCGAGTCCTAATCCGTTCATGCCTGAGCCTAGCTGCTAAGCCGTGACTGACTTGGAGAATATCCAGTACACCCATGAGATGTTTGTGAGCGTTGAGAAGAAGTATCCAGGGATCACATACCACGAAAAACTGCAAACTAGTGCGATGAAGAAGCATTTTGCCAGCGAAAATCTGAGCTCATCTTTCTCATGCAAAACTCTGCATATCAAGTTATCAACAAGGTTAATTTGTATGTAAGTAAATATATATAAACTTGAGAAGGTCATCACAACAACACTTTTTCCTTTTGTGATAAGGAGATGAAAACATTGTTGTTTATCAGAGTTTTGAGAGGTGATATGTGACACCAACTTGGTGTGGTGATAGGAAATCATGGTATTAGATTGACATTGACTGAATAAGATGGCATGAATATAGCAATACAGTATTTTTAGGAGATGAGTATGAGAATTAACTCTAACTGATCAATGATCCTAATAAACTGAAGCTGGTTTCTTAGCCAGCCTAACCACTTTGCTTATTTTGTTACAAATATATATATATATATATATATATATATATATATATATATGACTCCTACTGAAAATTCTAAGGCTACTGTGCATTTTCTATCGGCTGTGATGCCAGAAATCATGTGAAATGAGACAGCAAAGAGACAATGCTATAGATTGCCACAATCATATTATGAGAAAAGGTGATGGGAGGCAATCATGGTTCATATCACATTTCTCCTTTATATGGATTATTCCCAAACCCTCTAATTAAAATATAATAATTTAACAAGAAAAAAAGAAAATTACAACTAAGAAGAAATTGTTGTCTGTTACAACCCAATAAAGTTGTCTTCTAAGATGAAGCACTTTGTTTCAATAAAATTCCTTTTTTAATATTATATTATTTATTTTAAATTTTTAATGAATTTTTTATCTCTTGAAAAAGTATCAGTTTAAAACTAACTACAAAAGTTTAAATTATTATTAGTTAAAAATATATTTTTTTCTAAAAATAAAAAATGTATAAAAATCATATAAACATGTTTTTCTATGTTATTTTATATTTGTTAACTAATTAATTAAATGTACACCAAAATTAACTAATTGATTAATAACTAATTTTATGAAGCATTAACAATTCAATAAATTTAGTTTAATATCTAACAAACTATAAATATGTTTTTAGTGCTTTATCACTAAATAGATCATAACTTTAATTTATAAGCAGAAAACAGCTTATAAAAATAAAAATAAAAAACCTGTCTTGTATGAGAAAGAAATGCATACTTTTACCTTTAAAATTAAAAATAGTTTAACGATGATGCACTGATATTTTATATTATTATTTAATAAAAAAAGATAATATTTGATTGAATGATACTGAAATTATCTTACAATTGTCTTTTTTCTCAAATTAAAATACATCTACAGTGGCATGAATGGAAAGTATAGAACAGAAGAGAAAACAGGTAAAGCACATGCAAACAGGAAAAATATATAATATGAAAAATGAAGTGAAACGCTTTACTATATAGTTGGGAAGTTCCTATATATATACCGGAAAAGAGAGACCTAGACGAGGGTACTGGGCCACCACATATGAGCAGGGTCCACCACGTGCTTCCTCAGCAACCCCACCCACCCGTATCCTAACACATGCACCCTGAAGCATGGATACTCCTCTTTTAGTCCAAAAAGAGTGTAAGACACGTGTCGGACATCGACACGTGTTTAACACGCAGTTAATATTTTAAGACACGTTGATTAGAGAGACACGTAAGTTTGATCGAGTCGGACACGTAATCAACTTTTTCGATACGTTTCAACACGTTTTTTTTTAATTTTTTTAAATTATAATTTTTATAAAGTTATATTTTTTAAAAATTTTAAAAAAATTTGAAAATATTTGATAAAAAATTAAAACTTCATAACCCATTCTTTTAGAGTACTTATTCTTTTGTACATTCCATGAAGAGAAATAAGATCACTCCAAAACATACTAAAGACTTGGTTTATGTGCATAGCAACCTTCGACTCTTATCAAGAAAGGGTCCAAGTTATGAACAAGGAGCAAATCAAATGTGGAATATTGCTGGAGATACATTTGATTCACTTGATGATGTTGGAGATCTTCAAGTTGTCAGTCTTTTACTTGATGAGTCAGAGATAAAAGCTATGATTCTTCGAGATGGAGATGAAATTAATTGAACTTGTTAGTAACACTTTATAGATGTTTTATTATTTTTGCTTTATATTTATGTTATAAAATTTGAATACTTGAATGATTATATGACTTATTTTAGGTTGTTATATGTATTAAATATACATTATATTTTATATATATATATATATATATATATATTAAAAATATTATTTAATATCAAAACATGTCCTAATGTATCGATATTTTTTAAAATTTACGTGTTAGATTATCATATCGTGTCATATTGTGTGTCGATGTCCGTGCATCATAGCCTGCACCCAACCCATTATCTTTCACAAAATCTCAACAACCACAACAAAAGGACACAGATTTAATAACAATACATAGATAAATTTAAGTGTCAAAGTAAGTTTTATGTTCCATTTATCTTGTATTGTTTATTAACTATTATTTTTAAAAGGAAAGATTTTTAGGGGAAAAAAAGTAACACGTGTAATGGCAAAAGCAAGAAAGAAAAAACTTTTGATATTGAAGCAAAACATACAAAACAATGTAACCATGAGGACTGACCATGAAAATGACTCGTTGCTACTTTGTGTTTATAGTCTTTGAACTGTAAGGGTAGCTGGTCATTTCAATCTTTTTTTATTATTATTACAGTATTTTTATTTTAAAGCAAATCATGTTTGAAGCATTTTTAGACATTATAAATATGTGAGCTTCTTATTTTGGAGATATTCAAATCTTAATTTGTCATAATACAAGAGCTAGTCTTTTTCACTTAGATCTAACTTGTATTGATATTACAATTATTATTTCATAAACATTTTACCCCACTCTCTAATTTATAAAAAATGTTTATTTAATTTCATTTTCATTGTAAATTTTGAAAACAAACTAAAGGTTAAAAAGAGAGTGAGAGAGAGAATAGGATATATAACAAGGAAAAATATATATTTCATGGATACTCAACATGCTATTCAACACCCCAGAGAGAAAGTAGTGAGTTGGATGCCTGAGTGGTGATGACGAGAAGCCATGAAGCAATGAACGATATCTTCATGTTAATGAGAACAATGGTAACAATCCCCACCGCGTAGGGCGAGCCGGACCCAAACGCGCTACCAGCATTACCAAATATGGTAATGAGAACATGTTCCTTCATGTTGAAGGGACCCCCGGTTGTTCCATTCGGAACCCGGGGATCCGAAGGTGGCAGCAGAAGAACCGCCGCCATGAGGTGGCCGAGGGAGTGTATGGCCACCTGCACGGTGATCTGAGTGATGACGAGAGGCTCCGTCCGGTAGGCGAAGAACTGGTTGAGGAAGGACAGGAGGGAGCACGAGAGCAGCCCCAGGAACCACATCCGGAAGGTCCATACCGGCTGGGTCGGGTCGTCGGTGTTCTTCACTGTTAGCCTCACTTTCTCTATTGGAGACTTCTTCTTCTTCTGCTTCTTTCACAATTGTATTTGCCTTTTCTGGGTCTTCACTCTTCACTTCCGCCATTTCTCTAGCTACGTCGTCGTTGTTGTTGAGTTTGTTGTGTAGTGTGTTACTATATTAAGGAAGAGAAGTAGGAAAATAAGACTGAAAAGTAACAGCAAAATGTTAGATATTAGTATCTATATGTTAACCGAAAATGGCGGAAGTGAAGAGTGAAGACCCAGAAAAGGTTGAAACTGATATGATTAACCGAAAATGTTGAGGTGTTGGATTATCCTACTAACTTCCGAAACATGCACTAACAGATTGGTTGATATTTGGGAGCTAGCTTAGCTATCCTAGTAACATATGTTTAAATGAAGGATATGTTACTTTTTATTATTTTTATCATTATTACAAAATTAGAAAATGAAGATGGTTAATGATAAGCAGCAAGGCTTATAGCTAGGATTTGCCAAGATTTGGCAGCAGAGAACCATCGGAACAGGCCAGCTGAACTGATCTTGATTAGTGTGTTTGAATAACATAAAAAATTAATTTTACCTCACGAAATATAGGAATACTATGAAAAAGTATAAAAAGAAATGATTTTTTATTAATTGATTATTTTTTTAGCATGAAGTTAATCCAAACATATCAAAAAAAAAAAAAAAAATATATATATATATATATATATATATCAAACTTCTATTTTGATACTCAATTAATTTCTTTTCATCATGTCACCTTACTTTAGGGAGAATTTAGTATGGAAGAAAAAAAAATTATGCCAAGAGATCACAAGCATCTGATAGAGAAATTTTTTTTTTTTGAAAAATATCATAATCAGTATGAAAATAAAGACATCATGATTCTTGAGAATCATTGATATATATGCGTTTGGTTGATTATATATGTTTCTTGGAATTAAAGTTTTTCATATTTGATTATAGTAGAACTTGCGTGGATGTATAAGATTTTTTTACAAATATATCCTTTTGTTAAAATAATTTGATTAATCTCTATTGTAGGAGAGGTCCTGTAGAAAAATAGATATAATTGTTAAAGAGATTGTTTGAATTCACAGAAGAAATAGTAGGTGGTTAATATAAAAATCATTTAAGTTACACAATATTGTACAAGATGAAATAATAAATAATTAAATAAACTTAGATGATAAAGTAGTTGGAGATTTACTGTTTACGTTTAAAAAT
>PYAF01001714.1:1946739-1959899 GCA_007407185.1 Glycine tomentella | reverse complement strand
AATAAATGTTAGTACTATATTTATAAGAATTTTATTAAATGTTATGTATATAATGTTATTAAAAAAATTAATAATATTTTATTAAGTGTTAAGAAAAAGAATATTACTAAATGTCACAGATATAGTAACGAATGTTTAACCAAGGAAATTAGCTTTTGGATAAAAATGAAACGTAAAGATATTTTATACTTAAAAAAGGTAATGTAGTCTTGTCATATAAATAAATAAAAAAATTCCTAATCAGGAAAGTTAGAAATGATTCCGACCTCTCCTATAGATTTTTTTCAAAAAAAAAAAAAATCTAACTAAAAACATTTCCAAAATAATATTTTCCAAAATTTTAAATTTTTTAAAATTAATATAAACATGAGAAACTAAATTAAATTTCTCAAAAATGAAAAACTTTTAGCTTATTAAACGCCGCCTCGTAATAAAGTAATATCTCTGAAGTCTGAACAACTACAACATGTTATTTGACAGCCCTTGATAGGAGACTACTCTACCATCAACAAATTTTTGTGCCATGTTTCCTACTTACTGCATGTAATAATATTATTACCAAGTAAAACATTCTTTTTGCGTACTTTATTAAGCCAAATTTTTTCCATAAATATACTAAAATATAAATCATTTTCATAAATATATTAAAATATAAATTATTTGATTAATTTTTAAATTGTTGTTCATTTTTTTACACAAACAATCAAATTAATATAAAGTTATAATTTAATAATTGGATGATGGATAAAAAAACACGTTATATATAAAGTTATTGACGATACGTTAGTGAGACCTTTTCAATATGATCTGAACTTGTTGTTGAGATATGAAAGTTTTGATTAAGACAAAGTTATTGATATAAAAAGTTTTGATAAAGACAAAGTTAAGTGGAATGGAAGGAAAGAAGATATACAAAAATAAAATAAAGGAAGAGAATGAAAAAAGAAATAGATAAAAATATAAAAATTGTAAAATAAATAAATAATAATAATATATTTTTATCCAGAGTATTTTTTTATTCAGAATAATAAATAATAATTCATTTATATATTGGGCATCCATTTTTTTGGGGTTGTTGTAAAAGAAAAGGTTTTGTATGTCTTGAAGAACACGATACTTTAGAAAACAAAAAAAGAAAAGTATACTATACGAAATTACGAATACGATACCTTCATTTCCACCTCTCACGACCATCACTTCTTTCGTCAGCACAAAACCCTAAACCCTAATTTAAAGCCAAACCCTCCCCCATTCAGGCATTTCGCCAACGCCCCATTCCAAAGCCCTCGTTTCACTTTTTCTAATCCGATATGGCCGCCGCGACCGCCTTGCTCCGCTCTCTCCGCCGCCGCGACCTTCCCTCATCTTCTCTCTCCGCCTTTCGTTCGGTACCGTCGCCCTCTCTATCGCATCTTCATTTTCACTCGATTAACCTCACTTCTTATTTCTGAGATGTTTGCTGAGTTATGTGACGAATATAGCGAATCACTTTGTGTCTTGTGTTTAGAAACGGTAACTTTTTATTTAAATGATTGATTTTTAAGATCTATGAGACGAGGCTCTATGTCCCGTGATTGTGCAACTTTGCTGCTAAGGTGAAATCTTCTTATGTGAAATAAGAAATAAAATTTTAACTCGTCAATAATATAACTAGATCTTAGAATTTAACACGTTTTAGAAAGGTTCAGAGAACCAAGAAGGGACCCAGAAGAAAGTATCAGCAACAACTGGGTTTATTACGGGACAGCTCATAATGTTCATATCGATCTATTATGCGCCTTTGCCGCACTTTATATAAGATAGAGAGATACTTGTTAATTTTGAATGTCACTGATTATTGGGTCATGTATTGGCTTGAAGTTTTGCTAGATTATCTGCGTTTTCTGTGCAACTGACTTCATTGTAACTTGAGTACAAGTACGAATGCTGTTTTTGATGTACGTAATCTATTTTTTTTTTAGAACTGCTAATCTATTCGGGACCTAGTAAGTATATGAACAATTGTTGATATCATGGCATCATTTGTGGAATAATGATTGTTGAACTTATGTTGATCATGTTAACATATATATATATATATATATATATATATATATATATATATATATATATGGGTGATATAAGGTTGGTTGGGTGGTTGGGTGAAAAGTCCCAAGAAGGGTGGGAGGGAGAGGTCGTGGGTTCGAATCCCTCCGCTAACAAAAACACTAACATTTAACAACTAACTTTGGCCGATCAAAAAAAAAATGTTAACATATATATTTTTTTAGAACTGCTAATCTATTCAGGACCTAGTAAGTATTTGAACAATTGTTGATATCATGGCATCATTTGTGGAATAATGATTGTTGAACTTGTGTTGATCATGTTAACATTGTTCTGAAGGTAATCTTAATTTTCTTTCACATGGTTCTGCAGTTGACGAGTGGCACAAAGACATCATATGTAGGTAACAAGTGGGCAAGTTTGTCTCGGCCATTCAGGTGCCATTTGTTGTTCTGTTTTCATAATTGTTACACTTTATGGGTAGTGGGTACTTCCAATCTCAGATTTATTCATTGTGTAATTCCATCCTCACTGCAGTTCAAAGCCTGCTGGTAATGATGTCATTGGAATTGATCTGGGTACTACCAATTCATGTGTTTCTGTTATGGAGGGAAAGGTAAGATTTCCTCTCTTAATTTGTTACGAATTTTTCAGTGATGGTGTCTGTGCTGACTAATATTTATTACATTTTCAGAATCCCAAAGTTATTGAGAATTCTGAAGGAGCTCGAACAACACCATCAGTGGTTGCCTTCAACCAAAAAGCGGAGCTTCTTGTTGGTACACCAGCCAAGCGTCAGGCTGTGACTAACCCAACCAACACTCTTTTTGGAACGAAGCGTTTGATTGGTAGGCGTTTTGATGATTCTCAAACTCAGAAGGAGATGAAAATGGTTCCATACAAGATTGTTAAGGCTCCCAATGGAGATGCCTGGGTTGAAGCCAATGGGCAGCAGTATTCTCCCAGCCAAGTTGGTGCTTTTGTTCTCACCAAGATGAAGGAAACTGCTGAGTCATATCTTGGAAAGTCAGTTTCAAAAGCTGTAATTACTGTACCAGCTTACTTCAATGATGCTCAGAGACAGGCAACAAAAGATGCCGGTAGAATTGCTGGTCTTGATGTTCAAAGAATCATCAATGAGCCCACTGCTGCTGCACTTTCATATGGGATGAACAACAAGGAGGGTCTCATTGCAGTTTTTGATCTTGGAGGTGGAACATTTGATGTGTCCATCTTAGAGATTTCTAATGGTGTTTTTGAGGTATTAACACTTGGTTATTCTATGCCTATATTTCATAACCTGTCATTAGAGATAATGTTGGAAATTGTTACTGATAACTATTTTGTGTCCAGGTGAAAGCCACAAATGGTGACACTTTCTTGGGAGGAGAGGATTTTGATAATGCTTTATTGGACTTTCTAGTGAATGAATTCAAAAGAACTGAGAATATTGATCTTTCAAAGGATAAACTTGCATTGCAGAGGCTTCGAGAAGCTGCTGAGAAAGCAAAAATAGAACTGTCTTCAACATCTCAAACAGAAATCAATCTTCCTTTCATCACTGCTGATGCATCTGGTGCAAAGCATCTGAATATCACATTGACTAGATCTAAGTTTGAGGCTTTGGTAAACCACTTGATTGAAAGGACAAAGGCACCATGTAAGAGCTGTTTGAAGGATGCTAACATATCTATCAAGGAAGTTGATGAGGTTCTTCTTGTTGGAGGAATGACCCGGGTGCCTAAAGTCCAGGAGGTGGTTTCAGCGATCTTTGGAAAGAGTCCTAGCAAAGGAGTAAATCCTGATGAGGCAGTTGCCATGGGAGCAGCTATTCAGGGTGGTATCCTACGTGGAGATGTTAAAGAGCTACTACTCCTAGATGTCACTCCACTTTCTCTGGGTATTGAGACTTTGGGTGGCATCTTTACCAGGTTGATTAACCGCAACACTACAATTCCTACAAAAAAGAGTCAGGTAATCTTTAAATATAGACTGATCATTGTTTTGTACTTTCCAGGTTATGGGGTCAGTCTTTCATAAGTAATGTAACATTCAAATCATAAAATTATATGCTTAAATCTTAATTGAAAATGTGTTCAAGGGGTAAAAAAAAAAAAAAAAGTGCATAAATCCCCCTCTCCCCCCCAAGTAGATTAGTAATGTTAGATGTTTAATATATATAATTTTGGCAAATATATTCTTCTCTATTTGGTAGAGTCTAAATCTAACTTGTGATATCATTCAGGTGTTTTCAACAGCAGCTGACAATCAGACTCAGGTTGGTATCAAGGTGCTACAAGGTGAGAGGGAAATGGCTGTAGACAACAAATCGCTTGGAGAATTTGAGCTTGTTGGCATTCCTCCTGCCCCAAGAGGCATGCCTCAGATTGAAGTCACATTTGATATAGATGCCAATGGGATTGTTACTGTCTCTGCCAAAGACAAGTCCACTGGGAAAGAACAACAAATCACCATCCGTTCATCTGGAGGACTCTCAGAAGATGAGATTGATAAGATGGTTAAAGAAGCAGAGTTGCATGCTCAGAAAGACCTAGAAAGAAAGGCTCTCATTGACATCAGAAACAGTGCAGATACAACCATCTACAGCATTGAGAAGAGTTTAGGTGAGTACAGAGATAAGATCCCCAGTGAAGTGGCCAAAGAGATTGAAGATGCAGTATCAGATTTGAGAACGGCAATGGCAGGAGACAATGCTGATGAAATTAAGGCAAAGCTTGACGCTGCAAACAAAGCTGTCTCCAAGATTGGAGAGCACATGTCAGGCGGTTCTAGTGGCAGTTCCTCAGCTGGAGGTTCTCAGGGTGGGGAACAGGCTCCCGAGGCAGAGTATGAGGAAGTCAAGAAATGATATTTAGGCGTGGTTTTGTAGCATTTGTTTCTATTAATCATCACATAATTGCAAGAATACAAGGTTATTTCTTTTGTATCTAATGTTGAAAGCCATTTTTTTCTGGAAGGCTCTTTAATTTGTAGCACTTTTGGAGTCCGAAGTTCCGAACACGGCTGTTTGAATAACGATTTTGAACTTTTAGCATAAATTTTGTTCACTACGTTTGGCTGTGAATAGTATTTTGCACTTTGATTGGAGACTCGCATGCACATGTTCACACACTGAAGTATATTCCGGTTTCAGTCACACTTTGCACGTCTTAGTCCTTGTTTTAGTGTAGTGACACCTAGAGCAGACTAGGGAGACTAATGAAAATCTTCTGTTTTAACAAAAATGACAAAGGGATTGCCAGCAGCAATGAGTCGAACTGTTTGTTGATTAGGAACCTAATCGAAATTGTGTTCAATAATGGTAGCCAAAACATGTTCCCTAATCCCAAGGAATAATACATGTCCATTTTGCACACCAACATGAGAGACTAAAATGAATTTTTAAAACTTGAGGAATCAAAACTAGATTTACCTGATTTTTAGGCACTATAAACACAATAAAACCTTTAATATATATACTCTGCCAAAATAAAATTTTCATGTTTAACTCTTAAAGATATTGAGTATGCCAAACATAATGTAGAGCATTATGAACAAAATTATCTTTGGACACTAAACCTTTTTGTTTTGGTCTAGTACAAATAGTGCACTTTTGTTTTTGTGCAAATATTAAACTTGAATTAATAGGATAAGAACAAAAGTTTCACGGAACAAAGCACATATTATTGAGCTTCGTATGGACCCAAAAAAGGTTTAATAGCCGTAAGCAATTGCTATTTGCCTTTCCTGTATTTCTAATAAACTCCCATTTTAATTTCTCATCTCCCCCAAATATCCCTAAAAATACACTCTCCTTCATCATTCTCCGTAAGTCTTTCACCCAAGGCTTCACCACCACTGCCCAACACATTGAGCAAGTAGAATTACCCTGTGAAAATTAAATTGTATAATTCAAAGAAAATTGGTTAATTTGCAGTATGGTTAAACAGCTGCTAGTGTTTTCGTTTTTAATCTTTAAATGAGTTTTAATTTGTAATATGGTTAAAATTTATTTTGAAGTGAAATAATTTATATTTAAATGTTTGTATTTTGAACATAAGTTTGATGTAACATTTAGTATAAGATTTTCAACTTAATGCAAAAGTTACTTTTTAACACTTGTGGCTTGTGAGCTTTCTCCTTCTGGATGCTCTAGCTTGCAAGAGCTTAACGTTGTGATGGCAACGAATTTGGAAATTCCAACAGAGCGAAAATGAAAGGTCCTTTTTGAGATTATATTGGTTGTTAGGTATTTTGGTTTTCATGGCATTGACAATTTTCAACAAATCTGCAGAGAAAATTCACGCCATTCAAAACGGTATAAGCTTAATATATTAAAGTAATTCAAAACGCCTATTTCTAACTTTGCAAATTTTAACATGTTCTGTGACTTTGTGTACGATAAATATTTCGTTAGGCAGCTATCAGCTACGTTATGTGGCTTTCTTACCCTCAGAAACAGTATCTGCACTGAAAGCATTATTCTCCTACGCTATGCAACGCACCAAGGGGAACTGTTGAAAAATAAGTTTCATATTTTTGGATTAGAAACAAGTTAAGGGATTGTTTGGATACAAGTCAGAAATATTTTTGAGAGCTTCTTTATTGAAAATTTTGTGCTTTTTTCAATAGAGAAACTCTCAAAAGTACTTCTAACCTTATATCCAAACAAGCTCTAAATGATATATATATGAATAGGGCCATGATTCCAAATTCCAAGCATTTGTAGACAAATAAATCACTCAAGCTAAAAGTTTATACTCTTGCGCACTCTTATAAATGGCTTCTTGTTGTTGGTAAAGAGAATTTTAATGTGTTGAAGAGATTTTGAGAAACTTTATTTTATTTTCAAAATTGAAAGAAATAATCATCAAACATATTACATATTTATCAACTTACACGAAATTATTTCTACTTAATTAATTGTCAAGTCCTACTTTCTTTTGTCTAAAGTCTGAACCAAAAATTGAAACAAGCATAGAATTCCAAGTTCAGAATTTTGAAAAGGTAATATGGGAGGTCAAGAAAAGTCACTGTAAGTTATGCAAATATGGGACATGTGTAATGGCATTGTTCAAAGGATCGAAGTTGCAATTATAAGCATGATATGTGTCTAAATTTCAGAATTTTAACCATTAAGAGTAATAGTCTATAAATGGTTGTTCCTTGATTAAAAAAACATTTAATCAAAATTCTCTGAAAGACAAAGCACATTTTCAGAATAATTATTATGTGAGATTCGAATATATAATTCCACGATAAATTTAATTCAATTTCTTCTATTTTTTTTTCTTTTTACTTATCTTCTTTAACTTTATTTTACACTTTCTAATTTATTTCATTTCATGCATTATTTCTAATACTTAGTTTGATTTAGCATTTAAAGACTCTTATTTCTTTAATTTTGATTAAACTTATAAACTAACCTCTACAAAAATCTTATTTAAAAGATTTGGTTTTAAGTTATAGAAATTATTTTTTTGTGAATTTTATAGAAATTCATTTAGAGTCAACAATATATTTTTTATTATTGTTGTAAAAAAAACTATTCACCGTTGACTCCCGCATAGATTCTAATGAATGTCTTGCAGAAATTCAATAAAGCTAGATTTGGTTAAACGCCACTCCTTTTTGATCCTTTGCTTTAATGCTCCAAAAACAATTGCTTTTGAGTTTTCTACTTTTTATATTAGCCTTTTCCTATTACTCTGTTTCTACTGGTGGTTTTTTTTTTTTATAAAAATAAATAAATAAATCTGTTACGGGTGAAAATTGAGTGATGACACTCATGAGAACTGGGATTTTAGAATAGCAGGGTTCTACAATGATCCTTAAAAATTTGAACTGTGTATGGTGTGTAGATTTTCCTTTTTACTTTTTTTTACATGGATTTCTTTTAATTGCTACCCATGTGAATGGTAAAATAAATTTTATTTTAGAATTCTACACTCGTGACGGATAATATGTACAATAAAAAATTTATATTAAAAATTAGCATACGTATTTAAGATAAAATTCTAGTTTTTATTAGAAAATAACAATAAAAATATATAAAACAATACATATAAGTGTTGCATCTGATAGAATACTCAACCCTCCCAATTAACCACCCACAAGGTTGTGCCACATCAACCTTGGATCCTAAAAATATGTTCTTTTAATGATTATGGAAAATATTAATTATTTTTTGATGTGTTCTTTTTACACTATATATTTTAATCTCGTTTTTTTTTCAAAATGATTATTTTTACATTATTTACATCTCAAATATTTATTATATATACAGTCTAGTATTTTCTTTTGAAATTTTAGTTTATACTATTAATGTTTTAAAATTTCTGTTAATAATTATATTTATCTTCCCTTTTCATAATAGTTATAGTTATTTTTTCACATTTCATTTTTTTCTTCAATATTTTAAATTTATATTTTTAGAATTTATATATATACACACACAAAAAAATACTTATAATTTGTGATAACATATACGTTTATAAATGAAAAATCGCCACTGAATCGCACCTCCGAACTCCGATAATATTACACAGTCGTCAAATTTGACTAAAATTTTGGTAGAATTCAACTAAATTCAAATGTCATTGATTAAAAAAAATGGAATAAAATCGTAGATGCTACTCCATTCATGAACAAAATAAGCAAGCCTACTCATTTGCTGAAGAATTCTAACTAACATTCATTTTTCGAACATCTCAATAAACTAGGTTAATCCATAAACACAGAGGGCTAATTCATTAGTATCTTAAACTAGTTCTATAAATAACTTCCTTACATACATGAAATCAAGGAGTAGATTTTGCGGTTCATAAATTAAATCAATTGGGGTGAGATTGCAATAATGAGTGTTTTTTTTTTGGTACAGAATAATGATTGTATTTTTAAATATATATTCTTTTTAAATAAAGAATCTAATTCAGTTGATTGAATAAGAGTGTTATAAATATTTTGATATTGTGTTTAATTTTTAACAAATATATATATATATATATATTTATTGAATAGGATATATGAGTGTCATAAAATTTTGATATATGTTTAATTCTTATATTCTTTTAAAAAAAAAAAAGGCAATTGCAAAACTAGACAAGGTGAAGGTAGTTGTGGTTGCAACTTGTAATTGAAAAGTGCTTAATTAACTCACAAACGTAGTTAAGCATAAGTTAGTGGTCCACTCGTATCTTGCTTTGATAAAAAGTCAAACAATATAGCAAAGACACATTTCCAAAATAGATTGCGCCGCGCTAGAGTGATTCTTCCGTACATGAGGTGGCCATAAAACATTTAGTTTAATTGTTTTTTATTTGGTTAGTGTGAAAATTTGTACACTACTAATATATAATAGATATTTTTTTTTATGAATTTTAAGAAAAACATTATAAAAATTAATAAATTTATCATCATAATTAATTACTTAAAGCAAATGTTTTTTTAGTAAATGTATTATAATTAAATTCATAAAATATTTTAGCACTTGTATTTATAATTAAAATAGGTAGAGTGAAGAATTAAAGGAAAACACATAATAAGAAATTTTCTACTTCCATCGGGTAAAAATATAAAATGTGAAATTTACAATCATACAAAATATAAACACGTCGTCATCCAACAACTTATTATTTATTAGTTTCATTATTTGGACATCAAATGATTGATATTATATCTAACTATTTATATTTACTTACTTTATTTTATTTTTCCATACATGTTTCGAAGATATTTTATCAAAGTAAAAGGGGAGGGATGTATCTCACTTTAGAGATTTTTCCTAATTTTATAGTTCTATTGGGTATAAGAATTTTTTTGCCATAGCATGTCATCAAGTAGTTGCATGTATTAGGGTGAAGCAGCAATGAAACTTCGAGGAAATTAGGGGGGAGAGTGGAGACTGATCCTTCTTTAATTCAAAGGAAATAACAATGGGAAGCGGAAACAATAGTGACATTTTTTATTATTATATTATGGATAAGAAATATTTATTATATTATCTATTAATTTTTGTTGGAATACTTAATTGACCGGTCATGTGGAATTCTTTCATCTTTTCCGTTATACTAATTTATATATAAAAAAATATTATTAAAAAAACTAATACAATTATTTTCAATTTATTTTATTTTCTTTAATATCATTTAATATAATAAAATTAATTATATATTATAAATTTATATTCTCACCTAATTATAAATTATCATATAACTATCAACTATTGAATTTTATGATAATTTAACTTTGAATAAATTAATACCGACATTTTATCCAAATTAAAGTCCATAAATAAATGAATGCACACCATAACATTATCCGATGGGTGCATCAAATTAAAGCTGGTATTACGGAACGGTGGGATCCAAAATTATCTCAATTGGCCATAATATCATGCATGCATTCAATATTTGATTGCTACAGTTTTGTTGCCTTGCATGCCTTCTGGTGCACACACTCAAGTGTTGTTTTGAAGGATGATTAAGTGAGAGGCCAAGACAAAGCTTTCAATTTCCAGATGTAGATGCCTTTGCACACTTTCTTCTCTAGTTTCTTTTATCTTATGTGAACAACTATTTCTTGTTAGGTTTAAATATATTTTTAATATCTAAAAGTATATCAATGCATGTTTAATTAGTGTTTTTATAAACTTATTTGTTGTTAACTCCTATATTAATAAATTTTAATCTCTCGTGAAGGACTAACAATACATAACTTTTGTAATTTTAAAAAGACTAAAAATAATATATATTTTTTTTTTAAAAAGCATTGAAACTCTAACAAAACACACGACAGCATAATGAGGATATCCAACAAACCCAGAACAG
The DNA here is from genome assembly GCA_007407185.1 of Glycine tomentella. NCBI lineage: Eukaryota > Viridiplantae > Streptophyta > Magnoliopsida > Fabales > Fabaceae > Glycine > Glycine tomentella. Next base: position 1,949,025 of record PYAF01001714.1, on the reverse strand, counting down.
CATCATGATGATCTTACGGTCCCTCCACAAATTATTTTTCTACATTTTATCATCTCAATAGAGAACTGAATAATAAACATTGGTAAATTCAGATTAAAGTATAATCAGAGGAGGGGGAGGGAGGCGAAAATACTAAGTTAGAAAATTAATCAGCAGATTGAAGGAAATTTAAACAATAACCATAAATTATAAGCTAACAATATTGGTATTATATATAAACCATTAAAAAAAAAAAAGCAAAACATATTTAGTGTATTATTTATTTCAAAATTAACATAATGACAATCTCAATCACAGCTATTATAATCACACAGAACCTTGGTTAACCTTGTTAATCACTTTACCATCCTGCCCCACCGAAACCCCACCCGGCCTCACATCCTGAGGCGGACCCCCCTGGTACTGCGGCGGCGCGTGCACCACTCCTCCCTGCGCAGTATAGTAAACCTGTCTCCCACTCGCGCTATCATACGCCACCTGCGCATACGCCGCATTATCCGGCAACCCCGCCGGCCTCACCACCCCACCACCATATCCCTCCGAATACGCCGGCCCCTTAACCATCCCAGCCGACGAAAACCCCGCTTTAGGCGCAGCCATGCCTCCGTACACCGCCTGTTGTTCACGGTAGCCATCAGAACCCATCCTCTGCACGGCGTAGTATCCCTGCGCCGCCGCCGGAGGCCGCATCACCGGCGAGTGGTGATAGAACGTCCCCGGCGCCGCCATAACATACATCGGCTGGTCACCTCCTCCCGGAGCCGCCGTCGTCTGATATCCCTCCCCGGAAAACTGCTTCTCCGACCAGTACGCCGCCGGAGGCGGCATCGCCGCATTCTGCGGCGGAACCTTCTCCTGCACCTTCTGCATGTAATAATCTCCTCCGGCAGCAGCAGCATAACCAGTTGTAAATCCATCCTCACTCCTTCTACGATATTCATTCTCCGCAATCTGCAATCGCTGCATCTCCTGCTGCATCTGTCTCTGAATTTCGATAGAATTCGCATTCGGATCCGATCCAACAACCCGATCGGAAACTCTCGATTGATACTCTACCGGCGTCGGAGCGACAGGTTCCTGCACCGGATCGTGGAATTTAACCGCTGCAAAGTTCGGAGGAAGATTCGGAGGAGAAACGGCTTTATCGAGACCGAAGAGATAATCAACATTAGAAGGAGTAACGGGTGGGGTTTTGATCGGGTCAGGTTGAGAAGGAATCGGACCCGAATTAAGAGCCTCAACGAAACGATCGCGTTCGGAGGAGAAAGAGGAATTAGGGTTTGAATTAGAGAGTGTGAAAAGGAAGAGTCTCATTCTAACAGGTTTTAGGTTAGGGCGATAGAGTCTGTCGTATTCGTGCATCATGTGTTCGAGGTCGTCGTCGTTGGTGACGGAGATGAGGGCGTCGAGGTCTTCGCCGGGGAGCTGGTACTTGAAGGTGAGGTCCTGTGGCGGGGAGTCGCAGAGGGCCGAGAGCTTGGAGAGGAAGGCGGGGAACTTAACGGAGCGGTCGACGGCGAGGATCTTGGTGTCGCCGCCGACGTAGGAGAGCTGATTGTCGTGGTTGCGGGGCTGGATCTTGCCGCCGTAGCTGCACATGAACATGGCCTTGTAGTTTTGGTTCTGCTGCTCGTCCCACGGCGGCGGGTTCTCGAAGTCGATCTCGCGCGAGCGCGGGGAGGACTCGCCGGAGTCAGGGTACGACGCCGGGTACTGATAGTTCTCCATTTTTTTCTGTCAGAGGTGTAGAAATGAGAAAGAATGAGGACGAGAGAGGGAGCGGTTTCTTTTTTAATTTATATTTTTGGGATTTATTACTTTTTTAATTTAATGGTTATGTACAGCTAGTGACGTTGTGTTTAGTAATTTTACTATTTTTGAGTGTTCAATAAATCAAAAAAGATTTTAGATGCATCGAAAGTGTGTATTAATACCTCTAAACTTCTTTTAGTACTTGAGATTTCATTTGATTCTTAAGAATTTCAAAATAAAATATTTTTATTGAAATTCATATTAAGAATGAGTTGAAAATCACAAGAGATTTTGTTGATATAATTTTTAAATTAATTATTATACACATTTTTTCCATATATAATTATCATACCTATTGATTTATAATTAATTGATATATAAAATTATATGAGCAAATTACAATATTTTTCCTTTTAATTTCTACTTTACAATTTTGATTTTTATTTTATTTTTTCATAATTTTTGTTCCCTTGTGTTAGAAAATATACTTTTTTTTATCAAATCATAATTTTTACAAGTTTTATTTTTATTTTA